>CM055730.1:24894940-25195443 GCA_029465975.1 Dallia pectoralis
CTAGCGTTAGCGCTAGCTATCGTTAGCATGTTAGCTAGCGTTAGCTCGCTAGCTAGCGTTAGCTACTACTGTAAGTTTATGCATACATTCAGACAGCCTGCAGCAATGAATGGATGGGTAACTTCTTTCTCTGGGTCTCTGTTTACACGTTAGCATGTTAGCTAGCGTTAGCGCGCTAGCTATCGTTAGCATGTTAGCTAGCGTTAGCTAGCGTTAGCTACTACTGTAAGTTTATGCATACATTCAGACAGCCTGCAGCCATGAATGGATAGGTAAGTTCTTTCTCTGGGTCTCTGTTTACACGTTAGCATGTTAGCTAGCGTTAGCGCGCTAGCTAGCTAGCGTTAGCATGTTAGCTAGCGTTAGCCTGCTAGCTAGCGTTAGCCTGCTAGCTAGCGTTAGCTACTACTGTAGTAATGAGTAATGACTGATAGGTTTAACACATTGCATACTATCTTGCATGCAGCAGCAGTGTGTATTCATGAGTATTGACTGATAGGTTTAACACATTGTATACTATGGTGGTTTAACACATTGTATACTATGGTGCATGTAGCAGCAGTGTGTATTCATGAGAAATGACTGATATGTTTAACACATTGTATACTATGGTGCATGTAGCAGCAGTGTGTATTCATGATTAATGACTGATAGGTTTAACACATTGTATACTATGGTGCATGTAGCAGCAGTGTGTATTCATGAGTAATGACTGATAGGTTTAACCCATTGCATACTATGGTGCATGTAGCTGTAGTGTGTATTCATGAGTAATGACTGATAGGTTTAACACATTGCATACTATGGTGCTTGCAGCAGTTGTGTGTATTCATGAGTAATGACTGATAGGTTTAACACATTGTATACTATGGTGGTTTAACACATTGTATACTATGGTGCATGTAGCAGCTGTCACGATTGGTGTGGTGGCGTTGCTACACGGACATATTTCGGTGATGCACTTCCTTGTTTACGTTTGTCTCACGGCTGTTTGTAATTATAATCATACGGGATATAAAGGGTCGCTAGCAAGTCACTCCTTGCTTAGCATTGTTTGTTCTATGTCGCATTGTATAGAGGTGAGTGTGGTGTCTATTGCTCTGTTGGGTAACGGACTGTATTTATAAGACGCTATATGCGCACCTTTTTGTTTCGTTAGCCCAGTTAGCATTTTCTCGCCGGTATAGGTTTGTTTTACTTTGTCGTTTTCAATAAAACTACCTTGGTGAATGGATTAAGACGTCTCTGCAAATGGCTTCCTCCACACTACGCCGCTCGGTGCATGACAGAATGCTAAGCCACCCAAGAAGCCCGCAGAGCCGGACGGTGAGTGGATTCCTCGGAGGGGCAAGCTATAGCGCTCCGAGGTATGAAGCTCACCGTCAACCCACGGAGCAGCAGGAGCGGCGCTACACCTGGCAGGGTGATTGGGGGTCCGACTCCCTCTCCTCGGATGATGAGGAGGCGTTCTACGAGCGAGTGGAGGAGGACTCCCTGGAAGACGCCCTGCTATGGGATCCCGTCCTCAGTCGACTAGTCCCCGCAACATCGGACGTCGGCTGGGGCGGGCAGAAGACACCGCCCACTGTTCCGGGGCTGCAGACAGGGGGAGGAAAACCCCTGGAGCTACAGCCACTACCCCCGCCGAGGGAAGACCCTTTCCGACCACCTACCTCCGGTACAGAGAAATCCCCGGAGGGGTTACATAAGCAGCCCCCGGCTGTCATTAGGGCGTGGTGGAAGGCATGGCTGGACTTTCAAGATCTGACGCCAGAGATCGCCTCCGCCACGCCAGCGCCCGAGATGGCTGCTACGCCTGCGCCCGAGATGGCTGTTGCCGTCGTCACGCCGGCGCTCAAGATGGCTGCCGTCGTCCCGCCAGCGCCCAAGATGGCTGCCGCCGTCTCGCCAGCGTCCACGATGGCTCCCGCCATCACGCCAGCGCCCACGATGGCTGTTGCCGGCACGCCAGCGCCCACGATGGCTGTTGCCGTCACGCCAGCGCTCAAGATGGCTGCCGTCGCCACGCCAGCGCCCAAGATGGCTGCCGCCGTCACGCCGGCGTCCACGATGGTCCCCGCCGTCACGCCAGCGCCCAAGATGGCTGTTGCCGTCACGCCAGCGCTCAAGATGGCTGTTGTCGTCACGCCAGCGTCCAAGATGGCTGCCGCCGTCTCGCCAGCGTCCACGATGGCTCCCGCCGTCCCGCCAGCGCTCAAGATGGCTGTTGCCGTCACGCCAGCGCCCACGATGGCTGTTGCCGTCACGCCAGCGCTCAAGATGGCTGCCGTCGTCACGCCCACGTCCACGATGGCTCCCGCCGTCACGCCAGCGCCCAAGATGGCTGCCGCCGTCACGCCAGCGTCCACGATGGCCCCGCTGTCACGCCAGCTCCCAAGATGGCTGCCGCCGTCCCGCCAGCGTCCACGATGGCTCCCGCCGTCTCGCCAGCGTCCACGATGGCTCCCGCCGTCCCGCCAGCGCTCAAGATGGCTGTTGTCGTCACGCCAGCGCCCAAGATGGCTGCCGCCGTCTCGCCAGCGTCCACGATGGCTCCCGCCGTCCCGCCAGCGCTCAAGATGGCTGTTGTCGTCACGCCAGCGCCCAAGATGGCTGCCGTCGCCACGCCAGCGCCCAAGATGGCTGCCGTCGTCACGCCAGCGCCCAAGATGGCTGCCGCCGTCCCGCCAGCGTCCACGATGGCTCCGGCCGTCCCGCCAGCGCCCAAGATTGCTGCCGTCGTCCCGCCAGCGCCCAAGATGGCTGCCGTCGTCACGCCCACGTCCACGATGGCTCCCGCCGTCACGCCAGCGCCCAAGATGGCTGCCGCCGTCACGCCAGCGTCCACGATGGCCCCCGCTGTCACGCCAGCTCCCAAGATGGCTGCCGCCGTCCCGCCAGCGTCCACGATGGCTCCCGCCGTCACGCCAGCGCTCAAGATGGCTGTTGTCGTCACGCCAGCGCTCAAGGTGGTTGCCGTCGTCACGCCAGCGCCCAAGATGGCTGTTGCCGTCACGCCGCCGCCCACAATGGCTGCCGCATCGCCGCCCACAATGGCTGCCGCATCGCCACCCACAATGGCTGCCGCATCGCCGCCCACAATGGCTGCCGCACGCCGCCCACTATGGCTGCCGCATCGCCGCCCACAATGGCTGCCGCATCGCCGCCCACGAGGGCCGCGCCACGACGACGCTCACGATGGCCGCCGCCACGACGACGCTCACGATGGCCGCCGCCACACGACGCTCACGATGGCCGCCGCCACGACTACTCTCACGATGGCCGCCGCCCGACTACGCTCACGATGGCCGCCGCCACGACTCGCTCACGATGGCCGCCGCCACGACTACGCTCACGATGGCCGCCGCCACGACTACGCTCACGATGGCCGCCGCCACGACTACGCTCACGATGGCCGCCGCCACGACTACGCTCACGATGGCCGCCGCCACTACGCTCACGATGGCCGCCGCCCGACTCCGCTCACGATGGCCGCCGCCACGACTACGCTCACGATGGCCGCCGCCCGACTACGCTCACGATGGCCGCCGCCACGACTACGCTCACGATGGCCGCCGCCACGCCACGCTCACGATGGCCGCCGCCCGACTACGCTCACGATGGCCGCCGCCACGACTACGCTCACGATGGCCGCCGCCACGACTACGCTCACGATGGCCGCCGCCCGACTACGCTCACGATGGCCGCCGCCACGACTACGCTCACGATGGCCGCCGCCACGACTACGCTCACGATGGCCGCCGCCACGACTACGCCAACGATGGCCGCCGCCACGTCGCCCACGATGGCCGCCGCCACGCCGCCCACGATGGGCCGCCGCTACAACGCACTCTCAGCCGCACAAGATGGCGGTCTCTCAGCCGCACTAGATGGCGGCCTCTCAGGCCACCGAGGCCTATTCAGGGCTGGACCTGCGGTCCTGGACTGACCCTTTTGGGTTTGACTGTGGGTTCTCTCCTGTTGCTCCCTTGTTTTGTTTTTGTGTTTCCGTTCGGCTATCTGGGGAGCTAGCCTTTTAGTGGGGGATACTGTCACGATTGGTGTGGTGGCGTTGCTACACGGACATATTTCGGTGATGCACTTCCTTGTTTACGTTTGTCTCACGGCTGTTTGTAATTATAATCATACGGGATATAAAGGGGTCGCTAGCAAGTCACTCCTTGCTTAGCATTGTTTGTTCTATGTCACATTGTATAGAGGTGAGTGTGGTGTCTATTGCTCTGTTGGGTAACGGACTGTATTTATAAGACGCTATATGCGCACCTTTTGTTTCGTTAGCCCAGTTAGCATTTTCTCGCCGGTATAGGTTTGTTTTACTTTGTCGTTTTCAATAAAACTACCTTGGTGAATGGATTAAGACGTCTCTGCAAATGGCTTCCTCCACACTACGCCGCTCGGTGCATGACAGCAGCAGTGTGTATTCATGAGAAATGACTGATAGGTTTTTATACATTGTATACTTGACAGGGAGGTCAATAAAAATAAGTACATATTAACTGAGAAGATTTAAACATGTGCTAAACTCCTGTCCATTGTACTGTCTTCTCTTTTTCACAGAGGTCACGGTGATAGGATAGGATGCAAAGGCCCAGGAAAAACATTTGAAGCCGGTGTGAAGCAAACCTTGCCCCCCCCACCAATGAACTATTACTGGTAATTTCATGTAAACTGTTGAGGGTTTCCCTTCTTTAAAGAAGGCTACCTGATGAGTCCATGTTTATTCTATAACAAATCAAAAGTCACTGCGTCAGGGCTGGCAGGAAAGTGATATGAGACAGGGGGCCTGTATGGTAACTTCCTGTTGAGCTTGACTGCCAGGTTAACACTAACTGTACGTTTATACAATACTAAAGCATGTGAATTGTTGCTGCTTGCTCTCCCTCCCTTTAGGCATCCCCCCAAAGGCTCTTTTAAGAGCCAATTCACAAATGTTCTTTTACAGAACGTTGTGTGTGTGTGATGGATGTATGTATGTATGTATGTATGTATATAATGTTTGTTGCAATTATATTATTTCAATGCTGATGGTATCATGTGCTCTGCAGGAGTGTTGCTGTATCTTGCCTTACACCAGTAGGGTTGTTTACCTAACATTAGTAGGGTCGTTTACTTAACACTAGTGGGGTTTTTTGCCTATCGGTTGTGGGGTTTGTTTTGTCTTGTCCCTCACAGGCTATGCCAAGCTCTCTTCTGGTCCTCCCTGGCTCTGTTGTCCTGCTAAGTAACACGTGACACATATGACAGGGAGGTATGAACCAGTCAATAAAAATAAGTACATATTAACTGAGAAGATTTAAACATGTGCTAAACTCCTGTCCATTGTACTGTCTTCTCTTTTTCACAGAGGTCACGGTGATAGGATAGGATGGAAAGGCCCAGGAAAAACATTTGAAGCCGGTGTGAAGCAAACCTTGCCCCCCCCCACCAATGAACTATTACTGGTAATTTAATGTAAACTGTTGAGGGTTTCCCTTCTTTAAAGAAGGCTACCTGATGAGTCCATGTTTATTCTATAACAAATCAATTCTATAACACATTGCATACTATGGCGCAGCAGCAGCAGTGTCACCTCAGATTGGCAGTTGATATCAGTACACAGTCGACTACGGGTGGCCGCAAGCACACATCATCACAATTTCTGCAGAAATTGTACGCTATCTAGTTATTATTATTATTATTATATCAATTTTGTCCCCGCCTACTCCTCCCACAGTTCTTGCACTAGATGGACAAAAAAGGTGTCAAAATGTGCGTCCCGAACTCTATTTAGTTGGCATTGTTTTGTAGAAGGTTTCGTTATGTAGTTTACGAAATATTAACGATAATGTCGCTAATTAATCCCCATTGAAATACATTGACGGAATCTTCAAAACTAGAGTGTGAGAGCCCATTCAGCAGAAAATGTAGAGAACATTTGTAAACTGCTACTGCTGCCTGAGTTTCAACCCTTTACACACAAATGGCATATCAAAACGTTCATCTATTTGTGCTGTCACTCAAAATGTTCAAATATAAGCTGTAACATATATATTTATTTCGTTATGTCCTTTTGTTTCCAACTTGCGCCTCCCCATAGACATCCATAGAAACGGTGATTTTCTCCACTCTAATTTGAAAGCGATTTTTGGTGTTTTTTTGTTCGTTTGTAAATTGTGATAGCGCCTACATTTCCGGGGTTACAGATACATGTTATACATCAAAATGTCCGCCTGGGTCTTATGATTCTCATGGTGTAATTGTTTAAACTGTGTGATTAAAACTCTGGTTAGTAGAGCTAAAAGTATACGACCATGCCTGATTCCTATTCATTTTGACACACACTAATTACTAGGAACATTCTGGAAGGGGCGGGGGGAGGAGGCAGCGCGCTCTGATATCGATGAGAACAGGTGTTCCTCCTGACAAAGGCATAGTTGCCTGGTTACAGACAAAGACTCTGCCTGCACCAATGAACGAATGAATGAATTGGTAAGTTCTTTCTCTGGGTCTCTGTTTACATGTTAGCATGTTAGCTAGCGTTAGCGCGCTAGCTAACGTTAGCATGTTAGCTAGCGTTAGCGCGCTAGCTAGCGTTAGCTACTACTTTAAGTGTATGCATACATTCAGACAGCCTGCAGCAATGAATGTATAGGTAAGTTATTTAGCAATGAATGTATAGGTAAGTTATTTCTCTGGGTCTCTGTTTACACGTTAGCATGTTAGCTAGCGTTAGCGCGCTAGCTAGCGTTAGCATGTTAGCTAGCGTTAGCGCGCTAGCTAGCGTTAGCTACTACTGTAGTAATGAGTAATGACTGATAGGTTTAACACATTGTATACTATGGTGCTTGCAGCAGCAGTGTGTATTCATGTGTAATGACTGATAGGTTTAACACATTGTATACTATGGTGCTTGCAGCAGTGTGTATGTATGAGTAATGACTGATAGGTTTAACACATTGGATACTATGGTGCAGGTAGCAGCAGTGTGTATTCATGAGTAATGACGGATAGGTTTAACACATTTGTATACTATGGTGCATGTAGCAGTAGTGTGTATTCATGAGTAATGACTGATAGGTTTAACACATTGCATACTATGGTGCATGTAGCAGCAGTGTGTATTCATGAGTAATGACTGATAGGTTTAACACATTGTATACTATTGTCAATGCAGCAGCAATGTGTATTCATCAGTAATGACGGATAGGTTTAACACATTGTATACTATGGTGCTTGCAGCAGTAGTGTGTATTCATGAGTAATGACTGATAGGTTTAACACATTGTATACTATGGTGCATGTAGCAGCAGTGTGTATTCATGAGTAATGACTGATAGGTTTAACACATTTGTATACTATGGTGCATGTAGCAGCAGTGTGTATTCATGAGTAATGACTGATAGGTTTAACACATTTGTATACTATGGTGCTTGCAGCAGTAGTGTGTATTCATGAGTAATGACTGATAGGTTTAACACATTGTATACTATGGTGCATGCAGCAGTAGTGTGTATTCATGAGTAATGACTGATAGGTTTAACACATTGCATACTATGGTGCATGTAGCAGCAGTGTGTATTCATGAGTAATGACTGATAGGTTTAACACATTGTATACTATTGTGCATGCAGCAGCAGTGTGTATTCATGAGTATTGACTGATAGGTTTAACACATCACATACTATGGTGCTTGCAGCAGTAGTGTGTATTCATGAGTAATGACTGATAGGTTTAACACATTGTATACTATGGTGCAGTAGTGTGTATTCATGAGTAATGACTGATAGGTTTAACACATTACATACTATGGTGCATATAGCAGCAGTGTGTATTCATGAGTAATGCCTGATAGGTTTAACCCATTGTATACTGTGGTGCATGTAGCAGCAGTGTGTATTCATGAGTAATGACTGATAGGTTTAACACATTGTATACTATTGTGCATGCAGCAGCAGTGTGTATTCATGAGTATTGACTGATAGGTTTAACACATCACATACTATGGTGCTTGCAGCAGTAGTGTGTATTCATGAGTAATGACTGATAGGTTTAACACATTGCATACTATGGCGCAGCAGCAGCAGTGTCACCTCAGTCTGGCAGTTGATATCAGTATACAGTCGACTACGGGTGGCCGCAAGCACACATCATCACAATTTCTGCAGAAATTGTACGCTATCTAGTTTATATTGTTCTTCATATGTTGTATGTAAGCACCTTCCTGCCAAAGAAAATTCCTTGGCTGTTCACACATTCATGGCGATTAAACACTTGTCTGATTCTTTCTGTTTTTGTTACATTTAGAAGTAGCTTCAGCCAGCGCAAGTTAATTTCAAATTACAGTTTAGATGTTTCAGTTCATTGTTTGTTTGTATGTCTGTCTGTACTAAGTAAAAAACCTACCCACATGATCTATGCTCTGCATTTGGTTTCTCTGCACTACACCACTAAGTTTTCACGACAGAATGAGCAACCAGAAAATCTGAAGCCCGCAGAGCTTGACGATAGGTGGAATCCTTGGAGGATTTAAATACAGCTTTGAGGAAGAACACCCCTACCATCCGCCACAGGGAGAGGTGGAAAACTGGACCATGCAGCAGGCCCAGAGGTCCCCAAAAATAATTTTGGGGTATGTGCTATGGGACCTGTTAGAGAGGCAAGAAGACCATTCCAGCCTCCAGCAAAAAAAGTTCAGCGCCCCCCAGACGGGTTGGAGGACCATCACCCTGGGGTGATAAGGTGGTGGAGGACGTGGCTGGACCTGCCTGACCCTGTGCCTAGATGAATGGCCTATGCATCCTGAACAGGTCGATGAATGGCCGCTGCCTGAGCACGTTGATGAATGCCCGCAGCCTGAGCGTATCAATAAATGGCCGCCCTGATCATGGCGATGATAGGTCGATGAATGACCGCCACTCCCTGAGCACGTCGATGATTAGCCGCCGCTACCTGAACACGCCAATGAATGGCCGCCGCCTGAGGCTGCGACGCCCCCTGCTTCAGAGGAGCAGCAGCCAGCAATCCCTATCAGTCACAAGCCAGTGCCAGCACCGTCTGCTGCTGCACTCCGTGTCAAAACAAGTTCTTATTTCTTGATAATACTTTCATACTATACAGTCAAAATAACAAAACAAAAAATGTAAAACCCTTTTTTTCTACAAGTTTTGACCATAATAGACCAATGAATATTTAACTAGGTAAAGGGGTGGACACTGGGCCATCTTGTTTACTGAGAAATCTTAAAATGTGTTTCCTATTGCAAATGGTCAAAACAAGCTAAATATATAACTGGCAACACTGTGTCATGACTGGAAATTCTGAAGATGTTTTAACATCCTTAACACTAGAAGCAGAGAAAGAAATTATTTTAAAATAAATGAATTTTGACAATATTTAATTAACATGAATGACATAAATATTGTCCTGTTGCTTCTGTGTAACGAGGCGGCATCAGGGAACGACAAACTTACGTATGCTATGATTCATAGCCAATTATATTTTGCTCTTCAAAGACTAATGGCCTACTGAAACAACAGGCACTTGTTAACATTAGAAGCGCCAACAGCCCAGGCCCGCGGGCGTTGCAGTTAGTAATTAAAATAAATATATAATGTTGAAAAGCTACAGCCAACCTTGTCCCGTTTTCAGAATTGCAAAATCACAAACCGAACACTATATAAAACTACTATTTACATGTTTTTTGATACCTAAACTGCCCTCCTGTCGCCATAATCCCACGCCGCTGGGCGTTGGTACCCAAGAGGGGCTAATTGCGGTACCCAGACACCGATCACACCTCACTGAGCTTATGGCGTCAATGGTTGAATGGGCCATACGCAGACAAAAGACTGCGAGATACACATAGCCAATAGATAGATTGGCTTGGTTGAATTTGAATGAACTAGAAAAAAAGAGGTAAGTTTATAAAGAAATATGTTTCACTAAATAAACAGAACGAATTCATCCAATACATCTATGTATGCAGCCCATTCATTTAATTTCTAATTATTTATCAGTTCTATATCTGTCATGCGCCTAATTGCTCTCAATAATGGTCGGATCTATATAAAACTGGACGCGTTTTGGTCCGATCTATATGAACCTGGACGCGTTTTGGTCCGATCTATATGAAACTGTATTCGTTTTGGTCTGATCTATATGAAACCGGACGCGTATTGGTCCGATCGATATGAAACTGGATGCGTTTTGGTCTGATGTATATGAAACTGGACTCGTTTTGGTCTGATCTATATTGGACTCGTTTTGGTCTGATCTATATGAAACTGGATTGGTTTTGGTCTGATCTATATGAAACTGGATTCGTTTTGGTCCGATCTATATGAAACTGGACTCGTTTTGGTCTGATCTATATAAAACTGGATATATGTAACAGATTAGTTTGCTGCTGTCTCATGTGCACTCATAATAACACTAATGAACACTGTGCGCAGTGCAACCGGTTAGTTTGCGTGTTCTGCTCAGGCAGACAAAAGACTGCGAGATACACATAGACAATAGATTGATTGGCTTGGTTGAATTTGAATGAACTAGAAAAAAAGGTACGTTTATAAAGAAAATATAAACTGTGTTGTAAGATATGTGTTTCATTGTCTACAGAGCCTTAGTTACTGGACTGTAATTACTATAATACAAATTACAAATAAAAATGATCGAATTATACACTGTAGCCTAATGTTTTTATTTCGAAAGGCTGTGTTGCAATATGTCTATATACGGCCAATCATGCGCAAATAATTTGATTGCACGTCGCTTGTGATCTAAAATGTTACAGCATTTACTACATCAAAATAGGACATACAGTTTAATGGATTTTCATTTATTCGATCTTTAGAAATTGAAATGTCATAGCCTGTGCATTTTAAAATCATGGTTTTAATTTTGTATTGTATGGTTACATAAGACAATAAATACATACTATTTTAGTAAAATGTTAATAATTCATCATAATTCATTTAATTCAGGATGATAACACAGTAGATGATCTGATGCGGTTGATGGCAGGTTACTCAGTGAATGGATGGTGAAGCTGCGGATGAGAATGTAGGCGCTAATTGGGATGATTCGTATGTTAATGACGCCAGCGGGCACAGGGCTCTGGCGATTAAAGGAGTGAAAACAGCTCTGGCACTTCCAGTGTTAATAGTTTATGCATAAACAATAGTAGGCTATGCAAAGGAAATATAATGCATTTTGTGTGTAAACGATGTATGTTGTGTGTGCATTGTGTGAAAAGGGCCATAACTCACATATACTGCTATTTTAGACTGCAAATTAACATCCTTCACCTAAATGTAACGTGATATTATCACACTGATTATTTAAAATTAAATCAAATAAACTCTTGAGCAATTTGTCAACATTTATTGTAGAAATCGAGCAAAAACAAAACATGTTGTCCCTTCAGCAAGGGCGAAATAGTCAGTCACACATTTGGGGGGACTTTCTATGTTGGGGCATGCAAACATTTTTTAATCAAAACAAATGAAAAGTCAGAGTTTGATTGTTTGCAAAATGCTGCTAGCCTGTAATATAGGTAGTACTACCACACACGGGCCGACCCACCACCCGCCACACACGCTGTCATCACCTGTTTTTTCCCCCACTAAGCAGTTTCACTGTTATTAAATCAAATTTTGATTTATAACAAATAGCTGCTACTCACTCTCCAATAGGAATATCCTTGGAGTAGTGGATAGTGTGCTTGGCTGTGGATCCAGAGGATGATGGTTTGATTCCCCCCACCAGATGCCACAATATATCTTTTGAAATGGTTAAGGTTTTATTTTCTGAATTCTATTTTTGCCTATGTGTATGACGTAGTTAAAACAGCTAAACTTCAACATTTTAGCTGTGAAATGCCACATGCAGTAGCTAATATCAAGAAATAGGTTGTGCTTTTACTTTTTTAGTCCCAGTCCGTCCCTGGGTAGTAGGTATCAGCTGGCTTGTCAAAAGTCCCATTCATAAAAGCTGTATATTATTTCAATCGATGTTCGCACTAATTCCACAATTGGAGATTGTGTTCGCCAAATACTGAATATTTACCATTCATGGGCCAAATGTCTGTCTCATTCCACGCTCACAAGAGTACAAAGTTAGAGGGAAAACATGACATGGATTTCAGGAGAAATAACTTGATGTATAGTGTGAGGCAAGTCAAATGGATTTGGGAAATGGACCGGCCGGGATTTTATATTTTGACGAGAAATTTTGTTGAGGTGTTGAAAGCAAGTGTCGTGATTGGTTGACTCAATTTGCATTTCGACCAGGAAGTGGGCGTATCTTGAATTGTAAACGCGACAGACTTAACTTTCTGGAATATAACTGTTTTTTTACTATACCCTTTAAACGAAACCCTGACTCTTACTCTTTCCCTAACCCTAACCTTAACCAATACCTAACAATTCGATTTACGTATTTGTTTAACGTGTTCTTGATTGATTGATTGATTAGTTATTTTTGTGTGTGTGTGACAATTTTCCGTGGAGTCCTAAATATTATGTGTCCTGTACACAAAAACTAATCGAGTCCAGGACACGAAAAAACTAAATTTTAGGTGTGCATGTCACAAATTTTGGGTACAAAAATCGTGTCTATTTCACGAAAACCTGTGATATCGTGTTGGAAAAGAAAGACATTATGTACTAGCAGTCACATCGATATTGCCTTCATAATCATACAGTGTGATCAAATATTGGGGGGGACAAATTGTCCTTTTTTAAATATTGGGGGGGACGTGTCCCCCTGTCCCCCCATAGGATTACGCCTATGCCCTGCAGACTTGACCATGTGGGATAATGGCTTCATATAAAGTTAGCATTAGCCGGGCCAAAATGAGAGAATGGGCCTCTCAAAATGGCCAGGATTATGCGATTGTCCCCAACCAAAGCTTGTTGTTGTAACGATTCGGCTTTAGACAGGCAGGAGGACACAAGTGCAGAGTTTTCCAAATAAACTATGTCTTTATTTAAAGACAAAACATGGAACAAGAACTGAAACACTGAGCAGGCAAACCAACAAACAGAAGATCACACAGATCACAAACCTTCCTCAGGAGTACAGAAGTGTCGTAACAGGCACCACACGTCCGAACGCTCAAATAACTATAATGCCCCGACATTGGTGAACGGATAAAGAGCAAACTATATACACCGCTAATTGTTCAACAGAACACAGGTGCGGAGAAACTCAGGTGCATCAGATATTCCGTGATTACTCTCCCTCTCCGCTGGCAGAGGGAGTGCCAACTCCGACATAGAGAGGGACAGATTCCAGAGTCTTACAGTTGTATTCTATTGCATGATTGGATTCTTGTTTAATACCTGCCTGCTACATGACTACGAGTTCAGGATTGTTGAATCTGCGCTTGAATCCACTCCTATCACCCTGAGGTTCATTACAGAATACCTCACCATTACAATGGATTCAGCAGAACTGTACCATATGTAGGAGTATTCGGGCTGAGCCTTCTGTCAAATGCTGACAATTCACGAATCCGAATGCTGAAGCATCGCTGAGATATGTCACCGGGAAGGTCTCTAAATGCCCCATTCAGGCGGGCTTTATGTGACAGGTGCTGTGATGTTTATCGGTACTGGTACCTTAGACAGTTAAGTGTTAATCAACTATTAGCCTAACTATTATTAAGATATTCAAGTTTACTTTTTGATCCATGCCTGTCCATTACGTTTTTGCCTCTAGCCTACTCCCTTGTACTTCTCCCTGTTTATTCTGATCTACTGATATTTAGAAACATGTTTCTTTCAACTACGATTTCGCTACTGCCTGGTACTGTATATTGTATGATTGGATTACAGTTTTTTTATCCCTGCCTGCTACACGACTACAAGTTCTGAATTGTGGTTGGACTTTATTGAATTCACTCCTGTCCCCCTGAGGTTCATAACACACACATTAGACACACATTAGTGCAAAGCGACAGGACCATATTCATATCATGTCTACAATACATAAAAAATTATGTATGGTAAGTGTGGTAATGTGGCACCATAAAGGCTTGACGATATGTGCATTGATTAAATTAAAGTTTAAACAGGTATGCCATTTATAGTATTTTGTTAGGTGGCTTTAATATTTTGGTTTCACTTCATACGCCACCGTGTTTTACAACAGCCTGGTACTTCTGATGCAAAGATGAACAAGATGCGCCATCTACTGGTCATTGTGTGTCATTGTGTGTAAGCAACGTTCACCCATTCAATAAATGCATGGGTCAAATGACTCATAACTCCGAAAGAGGTGGATGTCATTGCTTCTGCACTTCCAGTGTTAAATGTACCTATTATTTTTGTGTTAATTGTAATATATCTTTTGAAGTAGAAATAATTAAGAGAATGCCTTACTTCTATGACCCAACACTTTATGTGTTTTTTGTGTGTTACTTTTATACTGTCAGCTTCTTGCAGTGGAAATTGACACACCAGAAAGATTCAGCGCTACGGCAGACATCATCATTCATATCCTTGACACCAACGACAACACTCCCAAGTTCTCATCCAATTATTACCTCGCCAACATTCCAGAGAACTCTCCGGGCAGCTCCAATGTTGTGTCTGTGACGGTAAGTGTAGAAAAGCTGGATTTCTATCCCTGTCTATCGCACCTAAAAATACACTCAAATCCCCTTGCACGTCATCCGAGAAGCTAAGAGGCATAGCGATTTTGAGCAAATTTATGAAGTCAGACATTAATTCCCTAAATGGAGAGGTTTTTGTGGGGGAGTAGGATAATATGTAAAGACATATAGCTGAAAGCTTGGGAAGGTAAGCTGCCAGATGGCTATCACTTTCATGTTGTTGTGTAACACCTAAGTCCCAGATTTGTTTTTAATGCTTAGCAGCACATGGTGCTGCAGTCCTTAATTTTTTTATTTTTTATTATTTACATTAGTGGCTAGGGAGATTGTCATAGTGGGCAGGGATTCTATCTTGACTAACAATTCTTTAAAATCTCTTATGAAAGCAATATGGATACAGAAAGCAGCTCAGTGAGTTTTTGTTAAGATGGAGCGAAGGGAAAGAAAGCGAGCATTGAAGGCTGCATTAATACAGCCTGCTCTCACCAGAACTTAAGTTAACTACAGGATATTATTGGAAACAGACAATTATGTCAACAACAGCAATGCAGTGCTTCGATGCTATAATTTCATTAATAAAATCATGTTTAGTTGTAAATGAAAAACCTGCTTTTTTGACTAGTACTTCTCCCAAACAAATAACTGAAAGTACTAGACTCCCCAAAACAGTATTACAACACTCTTAAAAACAACAATATATTGATTAAAGATCCAGTTTGGGGTTTGGGTGCGAATGAGAGATATTCTAACCACTATATCCCAGGCAATTTTGATCAACTAATTGAGCAGCCACACAGTGACCTTGACCGGGATACATGTCGTCAACAGAGCAGACAATCCTGCCATGGGAGAGAAACAGATTAGCCCCACAGACTACTACTGTATCTTTCAATTAACCAATATGAGACATTATTCATAAGTAAGGCAAATTCATTCGGCATGGACACTGCTTGTATATTTAGCATTCAGGATAATTTTTCATATATAATAATCAAAAAGGGTTATTCTATTAAGGTAAAACTGTTTATTTTGATCCTGAATTCTGTTTAAAGATTCTCTGCAAGTAATGCTGTTTAGGCTGTCACAGTCACTCCTAAGCATATTAACGGTTACAGTAGAATATTAACTGCATGTTTATAATAATATCATCATGTTCATGTTACTTTCTGCATAATCTCTTGCATTTATTTCAACAGCAAATTATTTTGCCTTTGCCTTACATCTTAGCATTTTGTTGGATACTGGGGTTAATGTATGCTTTGCTGTCCACTTTTAAAAATGCTAATTCCCTTTCAGTCTACTGTAAAGGGCAAATGGGTGCCCAGACAAGAACAGGCGTACTGTTTCTTCCTTGGGAAGAATACAATTATATGAATGTACTTATTTCCATAACATTTAGATAAACATCAAGATTATCATCTTGAAAAGCAATTTAGTATTAATAATACAGTCACAGGTACAAATGCTGATAAAACAGCATTTACCTCAAGCTATTATCAAAATAATGTTTTAACTAAGTCCTTGTAAAGACAGAGACATTTTGTCAAAAAAGAGATGTTGTCTAATCATAAATCTTCTTTTGTGTTCTCTCCCATACTCAAACATACAAATACACACAAATATAGGCAACAGATCCAGATTCAGGTCTTTGGGGAGAAGTCACATACTCTATATACGGCTCAGGGGCTGACTTGTGAGTAGCGTCACCAAATCTTTCTCTATCCATGTGTTTTTGGGGATTTCTCTTTGTTTCTGCTATACTCACTCTCGCACTGTTTTTGTCTACCCATCCCCCACACAGCATCTCGTTCTCTCTGCTCATCCATGGGTTTATGTGGAGTGATTATGTCACTAAACCACCAGGGAGTCAGTACAATACCAGCTGGTGAGAATCCAGCTGACCAGAATGAACATGAATCTCAGCATCAAGAAAATCACATTTAATTATGCAACATTATTAGTGGCCGATAGAGACTATTAATCAATAGGGAGAAAAGTATGCCCGGCTCACTACGTAAAATGTCTCTTGTTTGGTATGAACATGATCTCAAAGAAGATGCTTATATGATTAACACTAGAAGCACAGAGGCATTCACACCTACTAGAAGCGCTGTGAAGGGGCATCTGAGCCATGCAGGTGGGTGTTGCTGACATACAATGAACAGTAGATTGCGCATCTTGTTCGTCTTTGCGTCACAAGGACCATGCTGTTGTAAACATACGGTGCATGAAAGTGAAACCAAAAGGTTAAAACCTCCTTGCAAATTAATAAAGATAGCATAACGTATACACTATACTTTAATATCGGCACACAGATATAGGCCTTTATGGTTTTTAAAAAAAAACAAGTTTATTTCATAGTATTTTTTGAAATATTGACAGGAAAGACAATTACATGGTACTCAATGGAGTTATATAGCCTAACCAAATTCAGTGTCAGTTTGTATGATAGGCAATTGGTAATAGTTGATACATAAAGATTAGGTAACACTTTATTATAAGGTACACTTATTAGCCACTTATTTGTAGCTTACAAGGGACAGTGTAAATTTAGGTAACACTTTATTTTAAGGTACACTTATTAGCCATTTATTTGTAGCTTACAAGGGACAGTGTAAATTGCTTGTAAGGCCTTTGTTAGGCAGTATTGGTCATTTCTAAACTCTTTATTCATTGTTATCCTATTCTCACACTGTATGTCATATATTGTCATGTATTGGTAATTGTTCATTTATTACCTACTTATCAAAGCTATTCAATAGTTAGTATGGCGTTTATTCTATAATTAATAGGCTCTGTATATGTGGTCTTAATAAGGGAATAACAAGGACAGAGTAAACTAAGTCAAATAAAGTTTCCCCAATCATGACGATAGCATAACGTATACACTATACTTTAACATCGGCACACAGATATAGGCCTTTATGGTTTTAAAAAAAAAACAAGTTTATTTCATAGTATTTTTTGAAATATTGACAGGAAAGACAATTACATGGTACTCAATGGAGTTATATAGCCTAACCAAATTCAGTGTCAGTTTGTATGATAGGCAATTGGTAATAGTTGATACATAAAGATTAGGTAACACTTTATTATAAGGTACACTTATTAGCCACTTATTTGTAGCTTACAAGGGACAGTGTAAATTTAGGTAACACTTTATTTTAAAGTACACTTATTAGCCATTTATTTGTAGCTTACAAGGGACAGTGTAAATTGCTTGTAATGCCTTTGTTAGGCAGTATTGGTCATTTCTAAACTCAACAACAAATGTGTAAAGAGAGTTCGAACATATAAAATACATAAAAAGCTGCCATTTCTTTTAAAAACTCCTAATGTATGAACACTTATTTTTAACAGATCAACAGAGTTAACGCTATTTTTAATACTTCATCGCTTTCATGTCCTCTATTGCCCTTTTAGTCTCTGGTGTTACATGGCTGGCACAACGTGTTGCAAGGTTGCAGGGTTTCTATTGGGTCAAACACCAAGGTATTGTAGATTTTCTGGTCCACTTCTTGTAGCTCAGCGATTGGTGCCGTGGGCAATAGAATAGCTTTGATTGTGTCAAATAAGTAGGTAATAAATGAACAAATACCAATACATGACATACAGTGTGAGAATAGGATAACAATGAATAAAGAGTTTATAAATGACCAATACTGCCTAACAAAGGCCTTACAAGCAATTTACACTGTCCCTTGTAAGCTACAAATAAGTGGCTAATAAGTGTACCTTAAAATAAAGTGTTAACAAAGATTATTACATAAAGAAAATGTAATGTTTTGTGTGTACAAAGATGCATGTTGTGTGTAGTCTATCGGAGAACTGAAAATTGTCAGAACTGACATAGATACATAAAGATAATATGTTTTTTAAAACGCAAATTAACACTTCATTGTGTGAAGCACAGGTAAACATCCCTGGTACCAGTAAACATCAAACAGCGCTAGCCAAATTAAGCCTGCCTGAATGTGGGCATTTAGAGACCTTCCCGGGGACATGTCTTATCCATGCTTCAACCTACAGACTTGCGATTTGTCAGCTTTTGACAGAGAGCTCAGCCTGAATACCGCAAGCTTTGGACAATCAGATAATATTACCTGCAGTAGTCAGCAATTCATAGGTAAAGCATTTTGCCCATACTCCTCTCTCATTTTGGCCCATATAACGCTTTCTCCAAATGAAGCCATTATCCCACATAGTGGACTATGGTATTGTTGGAAAGGTCTGTCCACAAGGATCACGCCTATTTTCATCTCGTAAGACCCCGTTAAAAGCGTAGATCACTCAATTATTCTTTTTGGTCTACAAAGCTCTACTCCACAGGCTTCCGGTATATTTAACATATCTGTCAATACTAGATCGCAGGGTTGGATAATATTACAGACACGCTTTTTAACTACTGACATGGGCAGTTCTGCCTTCTCTTTCAAACCATCTCATCTGTGTAATAGTATCCAGTCAGAGCTTCATTTAAGTGCCTTGTTGTCAATGGGTCAGTTTAAGAAAATATTTTTCTAGTGAGAATTGTGTTTGTTTTAACTGACAGACAATTACTGTGAGTGTGTCTGTTAATTGTATGTCTTTAATTGTTGTTGTATTCGTGAATTGATGTTCCCAGGGAACACTTGCAATCAAGATCTCTGTCTCAATGTGTCTCCCTTGTGAAATAAAAAAGTAAATTAATTTGGTTTCATTCAAAATATATAGTGTTCTTCAGATTCATATTTTCTATTTAGCTTACATCCGAAGCGGCGACCGAGCCACACATTAGTGAAACAATTACCCAACTATCACCCATCGCCCGAACCATGATTGCTTGCGAGTGGAAAGATTACAGTTGATGATCCAGCTGCGGACTGTGAGCTGAAAGCTCCTGAACGGCTTATGGGCAACCAAATTAATCTCTAAATATTTTAGAAAATATTGACAGGAAATTGTATTTGTTTATTTCTATTGCCCTCAGCACATTTGTCATTTGCTATATTGTTCAAATGACCACCTGCACATTTCCTTGTCCATGTCAATTGCACATCCTTACTCCATCTCATTTGACTCATACATTGGCACATGCATGTTTTGAATGGGATGATGTAACTGACACAAAATGAAAAGTAGATGGCGCATCTTGTTCATCTTTGTGTCAGAAGGACCAGGCTGTTGTAAAATCACAGTGGCACATGAAGTGAAACTGAATATAGATGGCTTAAATGTGTACACTGTAATTTAATAAGTGCACATATTTTTACTTTTTGGTGCCATATTATCACACTAATAATTTTTAATTAAACCAAATAAAGGTTGACGTATTGTAGACTTAACATGAATGACATCATATAAAAATGGGCCTTTCGCTTCTGTCTAATGTGTGTGTGGGACGAGGTGGCATCAGGGAAGTTCTAAGTGTCAAACTTATGTACGCTTCTCAATCAATGCAAAGCCAAAGCATCAAGAATTTTATATTGTGCAAGTTCTCCAGCAAGTTCTCATTTTCTTTATAGGTACACTTCAACTATGAGAGACAAAATGAGGAAAAAAATCTAGAAAATCACATTGTACGATTTTGAATGCATGTTTTGCATATTTCGGTGGAAAATAAGTATTTGGTCATTTACAAACAAGCAAGACTTCTCATTTTGTCTCTCATATTTGAAGTGTACCTATGATGAAAATTACAGGCCTCTCTCATCTTATTAAGTGGAAGAACTTGCACAACTGGTGGCTGACTAAATACTTTTTTGCCCCACTGTATACACTCACCTAAAGGATTATTAGGAGCATCTGTTCAATTTCTCATTAATGCAATTATCTAAGCAACCAATCACATGGCAGTTGCTTCAATGCATTTAGGAGTGTGGTCCTGGTCAAGACAATCTCCTGAATTCCAAACTGAATGTCAGAATGGGAAAGAAAGGTGATTTAAGCATTTCTGAGCGTGGCATGGTTGTTGCGGCCAGACGGGCCAGTCTGAGTATTTCACAATCTGCTCAGTTACTGGGATTTTCACGCACAACCATTTCTAGGGTTTACAAAGAATGGTGTGAAAAGGGAAAACATCTAGTATGCAGCAGTCCTGTGGGCGAAAATGCCTTGTTGATGCTAGAGGTCAGAGGAGAATGGGCCGACTGATTCAAGCTGATAGAAGAGCAACTTTGACTGGAATAATTACTCGTTACAACCGAGGTATGCAGCAAAGCATTCGTGAAGCCACAACACGCACAACCTTGAGGCGGATGGGCTACAACAGCAGAAGACCCCACCATGTACCACTCATCTCCACTACAAATAGGAAAAAGAGCTAGGGAAACTGGACTGATTTTTTTATTCACTTTTTTTCTGCATCACTTTTGCTATGTGTTCCAGAATTATTGTGGAGCTGTAGCTTGAGCGCAGACTAGTGCCCATGTTGACACATTTTCTTTCTGAAGCTCAC
Organism: Dallia pectoralis; assembly: GCA_029465975.1. Classification (NCBI taxonomy): domain Eukaryota; kingdom Metazoa; phylum Chordata; class Actinopteri; order Esociformes; family Umbridae; genus Dallia; species Dallia pectoralis. Next base: position 24,915,994 of record CM055730.1, read on the forward strand.
AGAGATGTTTGGTGTCATGTCGTGGTCAGTGAAAGATTGGTAAACCTTCACAAGATAGTATTCTTTTCTGAACAGTCATTGTGTGTCAGCAACACCCTCCCATTTAAAACATGCATGGAACAAATGACCCATCACAGCGCTTCTAGTAGATCTGAATGCCTCTACCAATGTTAATCAAAAATACCTGGTGAACATTCTGTTTTTTTCATCCTGACTATCATGTTAGGAGGCAGAAGAATGATTTTCAGAGGTTGCCAGCTGTAATAAAATGGCTATTAAATGCATAAAAATGGTATTTGTGTCAGTAATAAAACCATTCTCCAAAACTACCTTGGTACTACTCCTTGGTTAAGGAGAGTTTGAGGGGTTTGACACTTATGCAGTATAAATGTTTAGCAGTTGCCTAAACCAGAGATTCCCAAACCACAGCTCCCCCCCATCTCCCTGACAAACATCCTCTTACATTATGTACCAACACAATGATGTGGGCCTATAGACGTTTATTAGCATTTTACTAAATACATTTTATTTCACAATTAGTTGGCCTAATATATTTATTGTTAAATGTATTCTTAATATATTTCTGTACATTTTACTAATTCTAATCCTGACGCTGGGAACGCAGCATGTATTCTGAGCTTTATGCTTGATACCGATAAACGTAGTTCATCTTCTGCTCTCGTGAGTCGTGACCGTTGTTTGTTTTTAATGTAAGTAAGCAAAGAAAATGTAGCTTCGCAGAGAGGTCGAGGCAAAGGGAATCAGTTTATCCAAAGCGATGTCAGATAATACGGATATTCTCCTGCAGCTGACAACCACAATTCATCCAACGGAGTTGTGACCGTGTCTGCTCGCAGGGTCCTGTCGCTGGATAGGTCCAGCAGTGAGTCCTGTAGTCCTGATGACAGGTTGCTGCCCGTGTTAGTGGCAATAAACGGCTGGCGGATCCATTCGTTGTCATTTCGGTCTTCCTGAAAGTACAGCTTGAAAAGTCTGCGCAAAATAAATAAGATTGTCAGGATAATTTACCAGAAAAACCAAACATAATTTTCCCTCAGCTTTTCACGCACCCCCATCCACCCCCCAATGGTAACGTCGCGCCCCACACTTTGGGAACCTCTGGCCTAAGCCAGCCAGAACTTGTTTTTCTAGATTTGTCCCACACAATATCTTAATTATAAATTGCCTCAACAGTAAACTAGGGATTTGATTTATTCTGTATGTATGCAGTTTTGAATGGGATGTGCTTATCAACAATGGAATTAAAAACAAAAGTAACACTGCTCTAGGGCCAGCTCAGCATTAGTAAAAGCACACATGCAAATCTCATTTCAAAGGTTAACTTTATTGACAAAAAAACTGAAGAGGATACAGGAACTGTGGAGGATTTTGCAAATTAGAAAGGCATTTATACATATACCAATTTGCAACTCGACATTATCTATTATTATTAACAGAAGACATTATCTTACCCCATTCCAGGTTTCTCATTCAGCCGGCATCAGGAATCATCTATACCCATCCATGGGCCATCCTGGATGCTGAAGTTAAGTCTAAGTATAATTTCTACGTCAAGGCTGAGGACACAGAGGGCAAGTACAGCCTTGCTGAGGTCTTTGTGACCGTGTTGGACCTTAACGATCATCCACCAGAGTTCAACAAGAACTTCCAGGAAAAGACAATGATCATCGGAGCACCAGTTAAGATTGAGGTTTGTGTAGCATTCTTCCAATTGAGACATTGAATCTGTGTCATCATTATACAAATGATTATTTGTCCGTAGAAATTCCAACAACATGTACAAAGACATCCTACACACAGCTCATGAAAACGTGACGTAATACTTTCGTTCTGGACTCGAGACCTTTCTGGCGATAATTGAGCAAGTTTAGTAGTTGTCCTAACTGAAACCAGTTGGGAACTACTAAGTGTGCCAAAAAAGGTTGAGTTAATTACACTGGGCGAGCGATATGAACATGTAATGCCAATAATCTAACGTTAATGCCCCGATCATTCATATTGTGGGTGTGACAGAACGGAGCACTGTGGCGCTTACCGAAAGCTGCTGTGCTTTTGCAGCAATTGTGAGAGTGGTAGCTAACATGGCCAACTTTTTACAAATTCAAGACATATTTTAATTGACAGAAGTGTACTGGAAAGATTACTTGGTAGCAAAACATTTCTGGTGCTAACCAGAAAGTTGTCAGTGATATAATGTCAGAAACAGGTAACACGGAAAAGGAACGCTGGAAATTATTGTAAAGACAAACGTTCTGACCACAGGGAACAGGAAACACTGACATATAAAGCCCAGAGGTTAATGACAACATGGGAGACACCTGTTGGGGGTTGTAGAAACATGTGACAAGCCTGGTGAGACAGCTCAGGGTGTTACAATGAATAGCAAATTGTACAAACTGACCCAGAAGTCGGTTAGGCTATATAACTCGATTGATTAACATTGAAAAATCCAGGGAGCAAAGTATTTTTTGGTTAGAATTATTTGAACAGTAAAAACAATCCAGTACAACAGTGTTTTTATAACAGAAAATTGTCTTTCCTGTCAATATTTTCTAAAATATTTCAAGATTAATTTGGTTTTATTTGAAATAATTGTGTGGTAAAATAATTCCATAAAGGCCTATATCTACGTTTAATATTTATAGTAATAAAAAGTTATATTCCAGAAAGTAAGTCTGTCGCGCAAGGGCGTAGGTTTGGTCTCAGCTTTGGTGGGGACATCCCCCCACCACCCTAAGGCAAGTGAACTTTTTCTGAGAATAATGTGATTCTTTTTGCGTTTAGTTGAGACAATAGCCTGTTGCTTTTATAGTACTCTAAAGTTAAACTAGCAACTCCATGTGGAGAGAAATATGTGCAGACAAAAATAATTATGTAGTACCTGCCGTTTGACTTTTTGACGGCAATGTTGTTTGTCAGATTCAAGCATATTGTAGCGATCCTGGTGGTGCCGATACTTGCCCCTCCAAATGTGATATCCCTATTTGGAGCAGCATGTAGCACCCCTGCCGGACACTACAATATCTTAATTTTGCCCAGGTTAAATAGTGTAATATTTATGTTACTGAGTATGGAAATGCATTATTATTATTAATAATATAATGATTTATTATATTTGACTAACCAACACTGTCAAATTATTCACATTGCTAACACGTTTTTCTAGCACATGTGCCTAGCAATGCAATAACAGTCCTTCATTAAACTGTTAATTCGGTTGTCACGCATTGTGTAGGATTCACTCAGACACTCCCAAATAGGCCACATTACATAAACAAAATATACATAGGAAAAATGTCCACTGTTTATTGCGACTGCAAGATTCTAACTAAAGTTAGGCTAATTAAAGACTTAAGGTAGGCTAATTACCATTCAGTGACTTGGTAACGTAGCATTCTATCATGATAGTGTGAATTCTGTGTGACTATCTGCGTTGCACACTCCTAACCTAGGGTAGATTACAGAAGCTAGGTTTAGCTGTAACAATATCCTGAGTAACACATACTATAGATTACAGAAGCTATAGGTTTAGCTGTAACAATATCCTGAGTAACACATAATATCACCAGTTAATACTATTTTCCACAGTAGAGTATGCATTTGAAAGTCTGGTCACTACCACTGCTAGTATGATTGTGTGGCTAGTTGTTTGGCCTGACGTACACTGTGCTTCGAGAAAAATATCTGTATGTCCCCTTTATTTTTTTGGATGGCATAGCTGACCTACAAAGCACAAAAAGGGGCAAACATGTATATGCTGAAGAGCAAAGGGAATGTTAAAAAGTTTCACTCTTTTATGGGGTATGTATTAACAGAAAGCACTGGTAACTTTACCGTTGTCTTTGACACAGTCGCTCGCTGGCACACCCCTGCTTGATTTGACTCTCCTGTGGACCTATAGCGTGTCAGATAACTCCTCCCCCCTAGGTTTTTTTAGCCAATCAAATGACGGCATTTCTAGTACCTTCCTCCTGGCGCTGGCGGTCGGAATTAATCCAAAGAGCAGCACAAACTCATAACGGAGTTCGCTAAAATATTGGTGGGGACAATTTTGTCATGTTAAAATATTGGTGGGGACATGTCCCCAGCGTCCCCCCCTAAACCTACGCCCTTGCTGTCGCGTTTACAATTCAGGCAACGCCCACTTCCTGGTCGAAATGCAAGTTCAGTCAACCAATCACAACACTTTCTTTCAACACCTTAAGAAAATCGTGTGCAGGACACGAAAAAAAATCTTTTACGTGTGCATGTCACAAATTTTGGGTACAAAAATCGTGTCTAGTTCACGAAAACTCTGTGCTGCATACACATGGGCCAGCACCTTGCTGCGCGACAACCATCTGATATACATATAGAGCAATTTCCCATTTCCTCACACAAAGATGCATTTATATGACTTCAAAGGTTGTGTCTTCACAAAGTTCACTACACGCACAACATCAAATGAACTAGTTCTGCTGGTTAAGTCTATGCAACAATGCCCTCACGGTTCAAAAATGCCTGCAGCTCCATCAGTGCAAACAGTTGTGCAATTTTCTCACGTAAGTTCTCCCCAGTCAAGATATTCCGATGTGACCCTGAAAAATGGCCCCTTTTGTTTATGTCTGGCAGAAACGAAGATAGCGCATGGTATCTATGAATTTTTGTCTAGACCAATGGCGTTTCTAGAAGAATTTACATGGGGTGCAACATCTTTAAGTGTTAGGGGTTCCTTTCTATATTGTCTCTGTGAACAAAAACAAAAATTTTTAAGAAATTGAAATAATAATACTTGAGCAACACCTCCACCACATTGTCAAAGTGCGAATATATTGTCTTATGGTCAGCTACTTTTATTAGTTTTTTCTTGATTCTTTGGCTGTGCATTTACTGTCGTTTAGAACTTTCCTTATTCGCTTTTTCCCACACACACACAATTGTCAGGACCATATTCATATCATTAATTTTTTTAATTTTTTATTTAACCGTCATGTCATTCATGTTAACTCATGTTAAATCAATCATGTTTACAATATATCAAAATTAATTTCCTTTTATTTAAAATTATTTGTGTGGTAATATGGCACCAAAAAGGCCTAAATATATGTGCCTGTGATTTGTGCATATTTGTTGTGTGGCTTTTTGCCCGTGATGGGACAAAAAATATTTTATTCCCTGCTTGCCTACACAATTTACATGTCGCAATTAAAACTAGGAGCGCCAACAGCCCGCACCCGCGGGTGTTGCGGTTAGCAATTAAAATAAATATATAACGTTGAAAAGGTACAGACTTGTCCTTACATGATTTTTCTTAAATTTGTGCATTTTACCTTGTACCATTTTCAGAATTGCAAAATCACAAACCAAAACTATATAAACTACTATTTACATGTTGTTGATGCCTAAACTTCCTTCCTGACGCCAGAATCACACGCCGCTGGGCATTGGTACCCAAGAGAAGCGCTAATTGCGGAACCCAGACACCGATCACACCTCACTGAGCTTATGAGGCCAATGGTTGAATGGGTGATACACACAGACAAAAGATTGCGAGATACACACATACAAAATATTGCAAGGCTTGGTTGAATTTGAATGAACCTGAAAAAGAGGTACGTTTATAAAGAAATAGATGTTTCAATCAATAAACAACAAATTCATCCAAATACATCTATGTATACAGCCCATTCATTTAATTTTTGCGGAAAACTTTACCAAACAAAGATATTAATCCAGTGTTTTATGTTATTCATCAATTGTATTACAGCAAAATACGTATTATATCCTACTAGTTAAATTAATGAATTATTATACGAAATACACACCATAAGTCTATCCATGAGAATGTAACTAACTGTAGCCTACAGTTTTTAATTGGAGAAAAACAAAATAACTAACATATCATATTATCTTTATATGATTTTTCACCGCTAACTCTAACATCTATCTTATTATCTATGTGTGATGTAGCCTATTGTACTCAATAATAAATAATGAATAAACATCAGTGTATTGATATAGCCTACAAGAGTCTTCAACAAAATATCGCTTTGTATCGAAATTAAACGAATATAAACTATAATAATCAATAGGCTTACCACAAATGGGCGATAAAACCATAAACACCTAGCCATGTGATTTAAATGGTGTGAAGAATGATCAGTGTGATTGAATTGGTACACTTGTCTAATTATGAATAATAGTGGGTGATCTAAACATTTTATTATAAAAGGCTGGGGAAGGTATATAATCTCAACTATTATTGGCTATTTAGGTCGATGAATTGATGCGCTGACTGCATTGCAGATGCTGCAAAATGTAGACGAGATGGAATCTGATGGAGAATCAGAAATCGAGCCTGAAATTGATGTGTCAGATGACGGGTGTTCATCGGAGTCTGATATTGATCCGCCACCTCCAATGCCTGAGTCTCGTCGCAAGAACCCCGCAAAGAGCCAACTGAGACCCCAACTGCTGCTGTGAGATAAGAGTCTGGGAGGGATGGCACGATTTCGATAGAAACGAGCAACGAGAGCGCACCAGGAAGGTACCCTTTGCAGAATATTGGCTGCGCACTTGACAGTTTTCTTTGTGTGTGTGACATGGAAATGGAACTCGTCGCTGGCCAGTTGCGGTTTTCTACAGCTAGACTTGGCTGCTATCAACGCACATGTGCTGGACAAGAAATGCCTCGACAATACAATCTACAGGAGAGATTTCATCATGGATTTGGCATTTGAGTTTCGTGAGAACTACATGAACGCGCAGACAGCCACCACGGAGGCTGCAACAGAGGCACGTTATGCTCGTCCTCGACATGTTCCCCTGCCACAGCAACTTACCCCAGGCAAGAAAATACAGTGTCAAGTGCGGATGTGCACTCGTAACAAAACTAATGAACACTGTGTCAATGGCGGTTCTACACGGGGGCATACAGGGGCCAGTGCCCCTGTAAAAATGTCCCTGGCCCCCCCCTGTGCTAACTGAATTATAATGACAATTTTAGTAATTTTTTTACAATTTAACGCGGTAGCGACAAAAGCGGAACTAATGTGACACAGCGTTCTACACAGATTAATTAGAGCGACGCATCTGAATACTGCCTTGCGGGAGTCCAAATGAGAATGAGAACGGCAGCCTCAAGTATGGAAGTAAAGAGAGGAGCTACTGTTTTGTTGTAAGAGGCGAAGGTAAGCAAAACTATTGAAGTGATTTGTTGAACGTAATCGTGTTACTGTTGTTCCTCGCTCCGATAACAATATCAAGTTTGTAAATGTCTGGTCTCGCTATGTTTAAATATCTAAGCACACTTATCGAAGCAGAAGCAAATATCCGAATGTCAGTAGTTCTACACAATGTTGTAACGTCAACCACGGAACTTTATCAGTCTTGGCTGTTGCATTTCGATATATAATACATTTATCTTCCCGTGTTAAGTAGGGAGGGATGGTCACTTGTGAAATGAGATGTATGCCTCTACGTTGTTTTTCTTCTGCTAGTAGTCATCATGATACGAGGAAGAGACATTGCAGCCTTTTTTGCCCCACTAAATAAAAAATGTTGAGAAACAGATCAAGTTGAGAGAGCTGAGGAGCTGGATGAGGAAGTGCCAGAGAAGTTGGTGGAGGTTGGAGAGAAGGCAGATGATGAAAGTGAAGGCACTGATACAGAGAGGGACATTCCAGAGTGTGAGGATGAAGAAGAGGGTGAGAAGGAAGAAAACATTCAGGGGCAGTGAGAGGAACAGCCAGAGGGACAACAAGTGGATCCATGTGGATCAAGTACTGCATCAGGTTTGTTATTTAGAAAAGCTGTTTTTGTACAAGCCATTTGCAGATCAGTGTCATTACAATTCATAGTACATTGTGTCCATTAAATGGTGCTTTCTGCCATAATTTTTTTTGCGTCAATAATATGTGATTCTTATGTTTAAATAAATAAATAAATAATAAATAAATAATTATACTTTCATTCATTCATTCATAGGTAAATAAATGTTGTTTATATTTCTGCCCTATGTTTACTGTATCTTTCCACAGATATCAGCAAGTCCAAGAACGATGCAGCAGTACAGCACCAGTTAAACATATTCCCAACCACTTTGATGGGGGACAGGAGACAAAGTTTTAGGCCAAACTGGTATAACCTTCATCCATGGCTTGAATATTCTGTCATAATGGACTCTTAACTATTGCTATGCATGCAGACATTTTAGCACCCCAAATGCCCAAGACACTGTCTTTGTCTCAACACCTGGCTTTAGGAATTAGAAAAAAGCAACTGAGAAAGATGCAGGGTTTTCGTTACATGCAAATTCTGAACAGCACAAGCATGCAATGAAAGCATGGAGGGATTATCAAAGGGCTGTTAAAACTGATGCAACACTGGCAGATGTACTTAACAAAGAACACACTAAACAAGTGCAAGAAAATCAGGCATACATTAAAACAATTGGGAAAGTGCTGTTACTTACAGCCACACAAAACATAGCGCAAAGAGGTCATGATGAATCTGAGGAGTCCAAAAACAAAGGAAACTTCAGGGAAATTCTTAGCACAGTTGCTAACCATGACCCAGTTGTTAAGAGAAGATTAACCTCCATTCACAATGCAAAATACACAAGCAAGATCATCCAGAATGAGGTTTTGGGTTGTTTGGCAGTAATGGTTTGGTCTGAAATCATAGAGGAAGTGAAAAACAGTGAGGTGTTTAGCAACATGGCAGATGAAACAAAGGATGTTTAAAAAAAAGAACAGATCTCTTTCATTCTCCGGTCATATTACAATGGGGCTATCAAAGAGTTTTCTCCATTTTGAATCTGCAGAGACACTAGATGCAGCAGACCTTACTGGAAAAATTGTGCACTTACTGGAGTGCTATGGTCTGGACTACAAAAATAACCTTGTAGGATGGGTCTATGATGGCGCTGCTGTTATTAGTGGTAAGCATTCAAGAGTTCAGGCAAGGATCAAAGAACAGGCAAAATTTGCTGTTTACATCCATTGCTGTGCACACTGTCTCAATTTAGTGTTAGTCGATGTAGTCAAAGATGTCCCAGAAACAGAGGTGTTTTTTTCTTTGTTACAAAGTCTCTATATTTTTACATCTGGCTCTTATGTGCACCCAAAATGGCTGTCTCTGCAAAGAGAAATGTATGGCAGTACGAGAGCGCTCCAACGTTTAAGCGTCACACGTTGGGCATGCCGATTTCTAGCTCTACGTAACATTATAGACACTCTACCTGCCCATAAACAGCTACTCCAAGAGATGGCTCAAGAAAGTAATGGTGAAAAAACTGTTGTGGCTAGAGGTCTTCTGACTCAGATTGACTTTGAATTTGTTGTGCATCTTGTTACGCTACGCAAGTTGTTTGGGGAGACAAAGCTGCTGTCTGACATGTTACAGTCACCACCTGTTGATCTCTCAAGAGCTGTCGACTTGATAAATGCTTTAGTCCAGATGTTGAAAGACTACAGGCAGGAGTCTTTCTTTGATAACTTGTGGGATGAAGCCCTGAATATCTGTGTGCAATGTGATGCTGCAACACAGCCAGTGGCAAAACGTAAAAAAAAGCTGTGCTCTAGATTCAGAGGATACTGCACACTAAGCACTGTTGGTCAGAGGGAGGTAGAATGTGATAAAGATATTTTCGCACTTAATTTTTTAGCCCGTCATTGACTGCATGCTCCATGAGTTGAATAGACGTTTCTCCAATAACAACTGTGAGCTCATGAGAAGCCTACAGTCTCTCAGCCCCCAGAGTGATGCCTTTCTAAACGACATCCCTGTATTTGCATTTGGCCGTTTGTATAATGCAAACATTGATGATTAGGGCATGAGCTCCATCAATTTAAGAGAGTTTTGGATAGAAAAACACAGGCAGGTGAAATCCAAATGCCATGTAGTACAATTGAGCTGATCCGTTTCATTGAACCATACAGAGAAGTTTTCATAGAACTCTTTGGACCAGATTGCCGTTACACTTCCAGTAAGTTCTGCCTCTTGCGAACGCAGTTTCTCCACTTTGAAACTGATAAAAACCTTCCTGCGGTCCACCACTACTGATGAGAGACTCAGTGATCTTGGTGTTCTGAGTATAGAATCCAGAAGGGCCAAGGCCCTGGATCTTAATGCATTTGTGGACTGTTTTGCCAGACAGTACAACCACCGTGTCCTGTTGCTGTAGAGTTCAGAATAGCAGGAAAACAATTATATCACTATGGCAATATTAGCCAAGTTTGACAACAATATAGGTATCAATATTTGATAAAAATTGATCCAGGATTCACCTAGTAATCTCTCTCAACTGTCCACAGCAGCACTGGCTTCCATAGAAATAACACATTGTTGTGCCCTTTTATTTGGTCAAAACTGTTTTTGTTATATTTGTTTGGTTTCTTTCAAATTATACTTATGTTACACATTTCGGATTTGGGCTTTCTGCGTTACAAATAAATAAATGTTATTTTGGGCACTTATGTTAAATGCTGATTACCAAAACCATTTTCCAGGTGTCCATGCCCACCATTAGCAGCTGTCCAACTGTCTTTATTTTTGATGACCCTACCTCATTGTTTCCATTGATGCACTTTTTGTACAAAATTAATGTTTGTATGATTCTAATGTAAATCAAAATTAGTATTTAATGTTTAAATATCATTTGTTTCTGGGGGTTTTATGTGCCCCTCTGATTAAACACTGGCCCCCCCTTGGCCCCCCCAGTAACATTTGTCTAGAACCCCTGTGTGCAGTGCAACCGTTTGTTTGCGTGTCCTGCTCACACAAACCCCTGAAGCTGTGTGACAACTGTGGACGGGAAGAATAAAGCAGAATAGCCGACCGTGGCCAATACAAACTGTTCTAAAACACGTGTTTCATTGTCTACATTGCCTCAGTAACTGGACTGTAATAACTGTAATACATTTTATAAGTAAATATGATCGAATTATACACTGTAATGTTTTTATTTCAAGAGTCTGAGTTGCAATTTGTCTATATACGGCCAATCATGCACAAATCGTTTGATTGTGCACGTCGCTTGTGATCTAAAATGTTTTAGAATTTCTACATCAAAAAATAACATACAGTTTGATGGATTTTCATTTATTTGATTTTTTAACCAAATTGAAATGCCATAGCCTGTGCATTTTAAAATCATGGTTTTATTTTTCTATTTTAAGGTTGCAAGACAATAAATACATACTATTTTAGTAAAATGTTTTACTTCATAATTAATCGTAATTAATTGCAATTAGGATGATAACACAGTAGATGATCTGATGCTGTTGATGGATAGCTGGTTACACAGTGAATGGCTGATGATGCTGCGGAGGAGAATGTTGGTGCTAATTGGGATGATTTGTATGTTAACACAGGAATACAGGCATAGTTTTGTATTAGAGGAATTTAATTAATAAAAATACTTTTAGTAACCTTATATTTGGTGTGCTGATCAGCCCTCACTGACAAACTGCCAGCTTTATGTGTGAGGGACGATGCTTTACTTCCCTTCCCCACCCGACGTGGCAAAACGTCTCTGGTTACGTATGTAACCTTAGTTCCCTGAAGGGAACGAGACGCTGCGTGAAAACGCTATGGGAACGCTTTGCGTGAGTGTGTCCTGAGGCACCTATAGAATCAGTCTAAAGGCGAGACGGCACGTCATAGGCGGGCCGAAAACGAACCGAAAACCTTAAAAGCACTCCCCGGAACACCACAAATCAGCTTCTGATAGTCTGAAGCAAGTGCTCACGGGCATGCCGGGAGTATGGCGACGACACGCAGCGTCTCGTTCCCTTCAGGGAACTAAGGTTACATACGTAACCAGAGACGTTCCCTATCAGGGAACTTTGGCGCTGCGTGAAGACGCTATGGGAACGCCAATACCCACGCTGCCATACGAGCAAGTGCCCGTCATGTGAGGGCAAAGGTCACATACTGACGAAAGCACCTGCACCCCTAAAGCGGAGCTGGAGTCAGGAACCTCTAGTAAAGATAGGACAGGTGAGCGGCAAGGACTAGACCTGCGCATCACAAGTGTCCTAGGGGTGAACTCCTGACAAACGGCAACCATCCTGGTAAAGCGAGCATGAACAGCACATGCCGACCAGTCCACTCTACAGCAAACCTCAGCCGCCCACCCACTCATCCTCTGTTTAGACACAGAACCCCCTTTCGCAGGTAGTCCGGCAACTGAACGAGTGTTCAGGTTTGCTCCACAGCGCTGTGGATGCCAACGTCTAACACCCTTTCGGGGGAATTGCGTACGGGCGTGCCTTAGTCACGCCTGAATTGCGCCAAGCAGCCCTCAAAGGGGCTGGATGGCCCAGAGATCGCCACAGTGAGAAGTGTTCTATCACCAAGGGCATAGGGCAGTAGGTTTCTCCAGGTCTGACGTCAGGGAGGACAGAGGCTGCAGCACAGAAGGCCCAACAAAGTTGGATGGAACCTTTAAGAAATAACCCGATCAGAAAGGCAAAACGCATTTACTATGCCAGGATAAGAAAACAAGCACGAAGGGGCACCGAAAGGTCTTGAATCCTAATCCCTCAGAGAAAAGGACAAGCAGAAGGATGTGAGAGTAGCAGAGCTCTCAGAAATACCGTAAAAGGCCTCGGACGGAGCACGGGAGAGGCCTCAAATATACAACGGCCAGGACCCAGGATAGCCCCTCATGCGGGCTGCTGGCCTCAGCCTCAAAGAGCCACAACGGGAAACTGTTCTCTTCTTTTTTTAAATTACAGTTTTTATACAAGATATGAACGGGTGTCTCCTCAGAGATACTCCACCTAAGGGACGTGGCACGCAGATAACGGCTGCCACAAATACCTACAGTGTGGATGGGCACCCTGTGGGGAACGCTCCTCTCGATCCCCACACCCGGAGGTGAAGAGATCACCTCAGGCATAGTCTCCTGATGGCTGGAGCTCTGGCGTGAAGGATGGTTTCCATGACAGTCGCGAAACCAGCGCCTAAGCTGGGCCCCCTCCAAGGCCGAGCGCACAAAGCTCCTGGGAGCAGGGCAATCGGGGGAATTGCGTATGGGCGTGCCTCAGACACGCCTACATCGCGCCACGCAGCCCTCAGAGGAGCTGGATGGCCCAGAGAGAGCTACAGTGAGAAGTGTGACATCCCCCTGGCAACAAGGTCTATCCCGGTTACAACCGAAAGTTCACCAACGCTCTATCCACTGGGATGGAGTCTCCTTCCCCGGGCAATTAGCCCCTGCCTCAGCAGGCTGTCTGCCTCTCGTATGCAAGAGTGCATATACATGTCGCAGTGCTCATGTAGATAGGCCAATATGCCTGCCACTATGGGCCTGTAAATAACTCCTACCGGGTACGGAAATATGCCACAAGGGCCTGCCACAAGGGCCTGAAATAACCCCTTAAGGGTACGAAGGTATGCCGCTAAGGGAATGCCACCCTGGGCATGTGAACGTGACTCTATGGGCACGTTAGTGCTATGACGGCCTAGTATGCAACTAGGGCATAACGGTAAACCACAATGGCCTACAAGTAACCCCTACATTTGGAAAGGCATGCCACTCTGGGCATGAAAGTGTGCTGCCACGGGCACGATAGCGTGCCCTGACGGTCTACAGATAAATCCCTGAGGGTAAGAAAGTACTGGCATGTACGTGTGCTGCTAAGAGCACATTAGTGTGCCATTGAAGCCTACAAAATAGGCCAACAAGGCCTGAAATAAATCCCTGAGAATACAGGGTATGACACCATAGGCCTGCCACCATGGGCCATTAGGATAAACCCCTCAGGGTATGAAGGTACACCACTAAGGGCTCGCCACTGAGGGCTCGTAAATAACCCCTGTGAGGGTATGAGGTATGCCACTAAGGGCTAGTAAATAAACCCTGTAAGGGTAAAAGGTATGCCATTAGGGCCTGCCCCTGAGGGCCTGCAGGTAAACCCCATAAGGGTAAGAAGGTACGCCACTATGGGCCTGCCACCATGGGCCAATAAGATAACCCCTGAGGGTATGAAGGTATGCCACTATGGGCTCGCCACTGTGGGCCTGTAAATAAACCCCAAAGGGTATGAAGGTATGCCACCAAGGGCCTGTCACCACGGGCCTGTAAATAAACCCCAAAGGGTAATAAGGTATGCCACTACGGACCTGCCACTGTGGGCCTGTAAATAAACCCCAAAGGGTAAGAAGGTATGCCACTACGGGCCTGGCACCACGGGCCTGTAAATAAACCCCTAAGGGTATGAAGGTATGCCTGTGAAGGGCTATGCCTTCGGAATAAGAGCCAAGGCAATGACCGCCATGCCAGGGCCAACTAAAGTGTCACGTGACCTGATCAGCAGATCGGGTCTCCCTTCGGGGAAGAAAACCCTCCTTGGCTATGAGTCACCACTGTAACGGTGTCGTGTACAACAGGCCACAAGGACTGCTGCCACCAAACTTAACAGTCTGAACTGTTTCACTGCTGAGTGACAGAAGGAACACAGACGGAGGCCAGCGTCCTGAGATCTATCGTGGCAAATCCGTCCTCGGAACTGGTTGCTTGGCGTTCACGATCTGTAAGAGAAAGAGCATCTTAACAGAGCTCCCTACCGTCCAGTTTGACGGCTTCTCTGATCGAAATGGACGCAACTCCCCCCCCATTCTACTTTGGTACGACAAAGCACCGACTGTAATATGCTGGGAGGAAGAACTTGTTCTATACCCTCACATAACAAACCCCTAAGGGTATACAGCAGAGCCTACAGCCCTGAGCCCTTCCTTGGCGGGGGCGAGCGCCCCTCAGGGAACACGCTCGCCATGACCGTCCATGCCCCGATGTAATGACAGGATTAGCAGAACAGGTCTCTGAGCTCATCGTCAGGGCTACTTGCCGGAGCCATCCTGGAGGTAATGACCGTCCTCAGATAGGTCCTACCCCCAGAAAACCACGACTGAGAGCGCCCCGTCCCAGCGTGGCTGGGGAGGAGTACGAGACGCGACACTCCCGAGACGCCCGGTGTGAGGAGCTAGTCGGCGGCCGGGACAGCCCCTACCCAGCAGACACCGGAGACGCTCCCGTCCGATAGCAGATCAGCACGACACGCCCGCAGTACCGCCATAGTACGCAGGCATGGCGCTGCCCGACCTGCCGTCAAATAAGATCTGCCACCAGACGCCTAAAAGGGCGATGCCCCGGGCGAAGCACTGGCACATTAGCACAGGCATATTAGCCCCGGCCTATTAGCACAGGCATATGAGCACAGGCATATTGACACGGCCATTTTAGCGCAGGCTTATTAGCACCGGCATATTAGCACAGGCATGTTACCATGGGCATATTAGCACAGGCATATTAGCACAGGCACTGTATTAGCAGAGGAAAACGAGGATCTCCTCAGCCCTAGGCATCGCCCCCTACCCATAAAATATAGCCTCAGCAATATTAGAGTAGGTAAAAGTCTGTGGACTAAATACCCTCAACACCCAGCTCCTCAGAACCGGAGAGTTGAAAATATTGGTACCTCAGCCTGCCGCAGCTCTACCACATATAAGCATGTAACCTGGGCTGAGGCACTGGATATAGGCAGAAAAAAGGGTGAGATCAGGCCGAGCCTGTCTCAGACCCCTCTGCCAGATCCATTTGCGATCCCCGCGACCAGCAACTCCGCTCTGCCTCAACAGAACGCGGGGAGCGCGAATCGAACCGCCCTTCTCAAAGAGCTCCCGGCGGGAGCGAAGCATACACAAGATAGAGGTTAGGAGTACTCACAGTCGGGCTCCCTCAGTGGCTGACTGGGCATGCTGGAGCTCCCAAACAAACAGCACCTAGGTGGTGTAGATCCCGGCCCGTGAGATAGCGAGTACACAGAGAAATGCACTTCCTAAACTGCTGCTTATTCGCCATGATTAACAAAAAGGACTAGAGTCGATTCAAGGCACTTGCTGAGGCAAAGCTGATTTGTGGTGTTCCGGGAGTGCTTTTAAGGTTTCCGGGTCGTGACGTCAACCGCCTATGACGTGCCGTCTCGCCTTTGGACTGATTCTATAGGTGCCTCACGACGCACTCACGCAAAGCATTCCCATAGCGTTTTCACGCAACGTCGAAGTTCCCTGATAGGGAACTAATGATAGCTCAAACAGTGGTTAAAATTTTCATTATGTATGGCCATTAAAAATTGTTTCCCTCAAAAGCACACTAGTTATTTTAAATGAAACCAAATTAAATTACTTATCCTATGTGTGTAGGGATACTATATAGGCAATTTCTCACCATGTGTGCCTCACATGAATCAAATTCTCTAGCCTGAATGCATTGAGCACAATAAATCAGACAGTTTGAGTTGACAGTGGCGCAACAGAAATCCCTTAAAATTCTTGTCTAATTTGGTTACAATAATTTTTTCAGTTTATAATGAAATCCATTACTTCAGTGTTTTTATAATGTACACTTGTCTTTCATGTCAATATTTTCAAAATTCATCTCATCTTCAACCGCTTATGCGGGGTCGGGTCGCGGGGGTAGCAGCTCTAGCAGGGGACCCCAATGTTCCCTTTCCCTGGCAACATTAGCCAGCTCTGACTGGGGAATCCTGAGGCGTTCCCAGGCCAGTGTGGAGATATAATCTCTCCACCTAGTCCTGGGTCTTCCCCGAGGTCTCCTCCCAGCTGGACGTGCCTGGAACACCTCTCTAGGGAGGCGCCCAGGTGGCATTCGTACTAGATGCCCGAACCACCTCAACTGGCTCCTTTCTACGCAAAGGAGCAGCGGCTCTACTCCGAGTTCCTCTCGGATGACTGAGCTTCTCACCCTATCCCTAAGGGAGAGGCCAGCCACCTTTCTGAGAAAACCCATTTCGGCCGCTTGTACCCGCGATCTCGTTCTTTCGGTCATGACCCAGCTTCAAAATTCTTTTGAGATTAATTTGGTTTATTTTAAAATAGTTTGTGTGGTTATATGGTACCAAAGAGGTCATAAATCTATGTGCACTATGTGCACTAAAATTTTGGTTTCACTTCATGCCCCACCATGGTTTTATAACACTCGGGTCCTTCTGAATCAAAGATCAACATATGCACCATCTACTGGTCATTGTGTGTCATTGTGTGTTAGCAACATTTTCCCATTCAAAACATGCATGGGTCCAATGACCCAATACCCCAAAAGGGGTGGGTGTCAGTGCCTCTGTTTAAAAATGACAGGTTTTTGTGATTAAAAAAAAATTTAGAAAGATAAATCATGTCAGAACTTTTCCCACTTTTAATGTGACCTATACCATAATCAATTCAATTGAAAAACAAACAAATATTTTAGGGGGAAAAATAAAAAAACAGGTTGCATTAGTGGGCACAGCCTTAAACTAATACTTTCTTGAAGCACCTTTTGTTTTTATTAAAGCACCCAGTCTTTTTAGGTAGGAGTCTATTAACATGGCACATCTTGATGTGGCAATATTTTCGCACTTTTTTTTTACAAAAGCCCTCCAAATCTGTCAGATTGCGAGGACATCTCCTGTGCACAGCCCTCTTCAGATCATCCCACAGATGTACGATTTGTTTTCAGATATGGACTCTGGCTGGGCCATTCCAAACATTAATCTTCTTATGGTGTTGCCATTCTTTTTTAGAATTTGGATGTGTGCTTAAAGTCATTTTCGTGCTGAAAGGTGAACTTCATCTTTAGCTCTTTAACAGAAGTCTGAAGGTTTAGTGCCAAAAATGCCTGGGCCCGTATTCATAAAGAATCTTAATGGTAAAAGTAGCTCCTAGTGGCCAAATTCTAAGAAAATTCTTAGAATTGTGGGTGTTTACTCTTAAAATTTAAGAAAAATCCTAGTAAAGATAAAAGCAAATCATAAAGCATCTTAACCCTTAAAAGAGGTCTTAAGTTCAAAATTGTTAGGAGCACGGACGAGGACTTTTAAGAGGGCTTAAGAGTTTCTTTAGCAGAGGAGAAAATGGCCGAAAGACAAAGAGGGAGTAGAAATGTGTTGCAGACAATGGATGACATTGAGTAAATAAGACGCTATATATTAGTGCAGGGAACATGTTTGTGACTGATTTTATTAGAGACGTGCTAACATCTCAGACACAGCGCAGAAATGCCATAGCGCCAGAAATGATAGTAATCACTATGTAGAGTTTGGTTTAGCCTTAGTTTGACGCTCAACTATTCCCTTAATAAATCCACAGGACAATTCGATCAAGTTTTTTTTTTTTTACTACGTAACAAATAATAACTGGCACAAAGTATCAACGTATCAAAATACTGAACAACATTGAAGTGAAAATACGACTTAATAGTAAACAAAAATACGATAGTTAGATGTCTATAAACTGTATGGCTCCATTCTTATCCATGTCTAACTCCAACTAACACAATAGAGAGATAGAGGTCTATAAACTGTATGGCTCCATTCTTTTCCATGTCTGACTCCAAATAACACAAAAGAACCTTCTAATTATTCCCGCGAATATCAAACCCCAAAACCAATTAAAGGTGCGCACAGTTATTAGAAAACAACACTAATAGCCACCTCATCACAATTCTTACGTGGCATTCATACATATTTATATATATATATATTTGGATTAATCAATAAAACTGCATTTGTGAATATAGCAGGCTTCCCTGGTGTTGTCGGAGTAATTGATGGAACCCACATCCGAATTATTGCACCGTCGGAAGATGAGGACATTTATGTTAATAAAAATAGGTACCACAGCATAAACGTTCAAGTTGGAAAGAGTAGAACTATTTTATCATTCTAAGCCTATCAAATAGGAAGTTAAAAGCATTGTAAATATAAAAATTGACGTATATACACATATATAATGTGTGTGTGTGTGTGTGTATAAGAACGGTCAAATAGGAAAAATCACGGACGTAATTTCAGAGTGAAGATGTAGAATAGACCCTATACTCAGAGTTGCTCTCAGATCGGTCCCGAATTGCTCTTAAGCTAAGACTCCTACGTAAAAGTTTTTAAGCTAAGATAAGAGTTTTCTGAGAGGATTCTTAGATACTTTATGAATACGGGCCCTGGTATTTAGAACTGTTCATAGTTCCCTCCATCCTGACTAAGGCCCCAGTTTCAGCTAAAGAAAATGCCCCAAAAGCATTATGATAATGCCCCAAAGCATTATGCTGCCACCGTGCTTCACTGTGGGTATGGTGTTCTTTGGGTGCAGTGTTGTTTTTGCCCCAGACATACCTTTTGGAGGTAAGGCCAAAAAGTTCAACCTTGGTTTCTTCAGACCATACCACATTAGCGCAGATGCTTTTGGGAGATTTGATGTTTGTTTTTGCAAACTTCAGCCAGGATTTGATTTTTTTTTGTATGAAAAGGCTTCTGTCTTGACACCCTACTTCATATCCCATACATATGAAGAATACGGAGATTGTTGTCACATGTAGAACACAGCCAGCACTTGCCAGAAATTTCTGCAGGTCCTTTACTGTTGCTGTAGGCCTCTTGCAAGCTTCCAGTTTTCTTCTCGTCTTTTCATTAATTTTGGAGGGACGTCCAGTTCTCGTTAATGTCTAATTAATAAGTGTGACTTTAAATTATGGCAGGTGTGTAATTACTTCTTTTTAACTTGAGTTTGAATGCGATTGGTTGATTCTGAACACAGGCACATGTCCAGTTATAAGAGGGTTTGCACACTAATGCAACCAGGTTATTGTAACATTTTGTGTTTTTATTTTTTTCTCTGAAAAAAGTAAGTTTTTATTGAATTGTTCACATTATAAGTCACATTAAAAGTGGAAAAGTTCAGACATTATTTATTTTTGTCTAATTCGTTCACATCACAAAGGTGTGTGTAGACTTTTTTAATCCACTATAATTTACAAATAGAGAGCATTTAAAAATAACAAAGCAGGTAACTGCCAGCCCAAACCTAACATCTGGATATGCCTACCACCAAAATTGCATCCCAAAAATAAGCATGGTAGAGGTATCACAAACTAGGGTGATGCGCAGGAGAATGTGCCAGTCGCAGAGCATATATCACGTTCGTGGAGTTTAAATATAAAAACCAAAACCAACAGACACAACGAACTGAGAAAACATACACTGAATTAAATGAAAGTGCGCTATTAAGCAAATACCAAACACTGGTGTGAAGCAAAGTGCAAACCCAAACTGGAGTGCTAAATAGCTCCGGTGATAGCCCCAGTCGTACTAACAACAAAACAGTCACCAGAAACAGTAAGTGCACCCTACTAAACACCCTGTGTGGAACAAAACTCACCACACTTGTGACAGGTGGGAATGTCAAGTTCTTGAGCTGCTTTTCCTCCTCTGGACCTGATCAACTGAACATGCATGGAACTAGAGGGCTGCACCTGGCGGGAAAAAAAAGCAAATCTCGCGGGAGCGGGCGGTTTGAACTTTGCTGCAAGCGGGAACGGGCAGCTAAAAAAATACACTGCGGGATCGGGATGTAGCTAGACTAGCAACAGGATGGAGTCAGTAAATTATGTGGAAAAAAACCTCAAACGAGGTCTTTACAATACAAAAACAAAGCAAGGCAAGTCTGACATTAGGAGACGTTTCTCAATTGTTTGTGACAAAGATGGAAATGAACTGGACTTTGTTTGTTGTGACAAATGTGCAAAAGTAATAGTCTACAACGGACAGAAATCCGGCACCTCTGGGTTGAGGCGACACACCTGCTCTGTTCTCCCTAGTCAAAGTAAGCTGCTTTTAAAGTATCAACAACATCTTCCTACACACATTAAACAAGAAACTACTGAGAAATGTGTGGAAATGTGCTGTCTAGACATACGGCCATATGACTTTGTCGCAGGTAAAGGCTTTGTTGACATATCGCAACAATTTGATAATGTCGCCGCTAAATATGGCAAATTTGATGTAAAAGATGTTTTACCTCATCCAACCACTGTATCCAGACATGTCGAGGGGCGAGCACAAGCACTGCAGGCGTCAATGGCAGCGGAGATAAAGCCCATCATCAAAACATATGGATGTGCCATCACAACAGATATATGGACAGAAGATTACCAAAAAACTTAAATAATATCTGGCACCATTCATTACACAAACAACAACTTCAACCTCGTTTCCAGGGTGTTATTCGCAGCTCCTTTTGAGACTGGCTTATCAAAAACAGGGGAGAATATAAAGAGCCTGCTGTTCCAGAAACCCCGTGAATTTGGAATAGATGTGTCACTTCTATCTGGCCGTGTTTGTTACTGACTGTGGAGCCAACATAGTCGCTGCCCTGCGTGGATACACCAAGGCTGAACTGCAACGCACACATCCTGAACGTCACCCTGTCAAGTGCATTTGCATCAGGCGTGTTGGCTAAAAACACTGAGCTGTCTGAACTGTTGACCAATGCAAAAAAACTGGTCAAATATTTCAAACATTCAGGTCTGCAAAACAGCTTGAAGAAATCCTTCAAGCAATCCATTGAGACAAGATGGAATTCAAATTATGATATGCTGGATTCCATACTGCAACAGCATGAGGAGATCTCCACATAACTGCTGAGCAATAACCAGTATGAAAGAATTGCACAGATCAATGCAAACACGTTGAAAACAGTAGTTACGTTCCTTAAGTTGTTCAAGGATGCTACTAATGACTTAGAGTCCGACAACTCCACTTCCAGCACTTCACTTCCACTGCTGTGGTCCGTGAAGCTCATTGAACACTCTCAAGCAGCAATCCTTGAGTTCTTGCTATATGAAGTGGCCAATGTGTGTGCCTCGCGTCTGGAAGAACTGATGGACACATCGGCATTCCCTCTCCACATGATGTACCGGATTGCAACGCTCCTGACTCCTAAAATGCGAATGCTAAGAATGCTACCCCCAGATGAAAAAGAAGAGGTCGTTAAAGGTATGTATGTATGTAGCCTATTACAGACATAAAAACTGAAAATACACAGTGCAATTACAACTTAAATATAATTGTAAGTGAAATGCAGTCAAAATAAGTGAAATGCAGTCAAAAAATAGAAACAGAGATAAAAGACAATGAATACATATTACAAGTATATGTAGCTAAATGAATAACAGCATGAGCCATTTATAAATACGTATTAATTTATATAATCCTATCCAAAGGCGCAAAGGAAATTATTCAGAAGATGCAGTTTGACCTGGTCACGGCCACAGCAGAAGATGAGCCACCACCAGCCAAAAAGCAAAGCACCGACCGATTCGCTGACTGGGAAGACGATGCGTTTTTTGTTTCAGTGCCGAAGCCGGTTGACGATGAAACCGGCCAATCACAATTGACCTTGTTTAATCCTCTGATTGGTTGGTTTTGTGGCACATTTGTAACGCTCTGTAGAAGTTGAGCGAGCGTATGTCTCAAGACTTGAGCGCGCACAGAGTGATGAGGTTGAGCGCACGGAGGACATGACCCGAGCGCGGAGAACGAGTTTTTGAGCACGCACTTGCAAGCTGAGCGGGCGTGTATCAAGACTTGAGCGCGCACAATATAGTACTCTGTGCTCAAAACTTACAATTACGCGCTCAGGAATGTGTCACAAATATAACGCCATATGAATGAAGGGGTTCACATATTTTTGCATACATGAAATCTGAGCTTTTGTTAACTATACAATTAAATAAATCTGATGTTTTTGTTGTGTCTTTTATTTGGAATGCATTTATTACTGACCCATTAGTTATTACATATGATTTGTGTAGACATTTTATTTAATATATAAAATAACCATCCCGCTATGATTCACATACATTCAAGCAACATTGCAGCAAGCCCTAATTTAAAAATAGGATATCACGAAATCTTTTCTGTGTGTAGAAAATGTCTGTCATTTTCCCACAGGCACAAGATGACGATGCAGAGGAGCCCAACAATGTCATTGAGTACTCCATCATGAAGGCAGACCCAAACAACATATTCGATATCAATGCAGATACGGGTGAAATCAAACTCAAGCCATATGTGAAGTCTATGGACATTATCCAGAACATTACCAAACAGAAGGACTGTACTTGGTCTGTGGTCGTCCAGGCACGAGATAGAGGCTCACCATCCTTCAGCACCACCACGTTGGTTAAAATAGACATCACAGAAGCGGTAAGAAACATCACTAACTGGGTGCCACACCTAACACATTTTTGGGGGGTAAATGCAACAGGCAGCTCAAAACCAAGTAATTTCAATATAATTCTAAAATCATAATAAATTACACCTTTATGTAATTTATTACTACATTATGAAACATTGAAACTAAATTGCAGTAAATATTGGAGACAAATGCTGGGTCTTTCAAGTTATTTCCAGTGCTAGATTGCCTATTCACCCCCTTGGATTGTTCAAAATAGTTAGTAGGAGTTTTTGCCACTGATTAACACAACATATGTCCGTACTGTTAGAGTAAAATTAATTAAAAATACAGAAATTTTCATTTTTTATTGCATAATTGTTCACACCTTTAATTCAGTATTTTGTAGAGCCAACTTTACCAGCAATTACAAGCATAAATCTATTTAAATTTGTGTATTACTGAATCTGGACATGGCAAATCATCAAAAAATAATTATCCAACTTTGCTCAAGTTCCATCAAGTTGTATATGGACCATTGGTGAATGCAATTTTTAAATCTTTGCACATTTCCTAAAATGGATTGAGGTCCAGGATTTGGTTGATCAGAATTGTTTGTTTTCATAATGGAATTTTTAGTACAAATTGTACAAAAAAGTCAACAAATGTGGATACTTTTGAGAGCCATTATATTTGGAAAAGGTAACAGTTGAGGGTACCTCAACCCTATAAAGAACATACTGGGTCTGAACGAGTGATTTTCTATTTTGCAAAAAACATAATGGTTCTCTTGACAGTGTGTTTATGGGTTGACTCACTTCTTGGTGTAATGTTCTGTCTATGTCTTGTCGTGTACCGCCATCTTCTGGTCCATGTGTGTCACTGTTAGTGTTCTGTCTCAGTACTTTTCCATTAATTTAATACCCATTCGTTACACCTGTGTCCTGTTATGTGTCCTGTACAGTTCCCTATTAGCTGATGGTGGTTTGTGACTTTCAGTGTATTGCTGCCTGTAAAATTGATATGGTGACCTACCAAATGTATGCATTTCAAATGAATCAAATGATATTTATTTTATAAAACAGACAGATCACAAAGTGCTTTTACAAGCACCTAGCTTGAAACCATTAATAGAATGCATGGTCGTATCATGTGTTATCAATGCATTGTGTGTCATTAACTTGATCCAGGATGTTTTGAAACAATTTGATTGAAATAAAGGTAACAGAAGCATTGACGTACCAACTCACCCTTCCACATTAGGCAAATGTTTACAGTATGTTATAACTATTAGGAATAGCCTAGGTGTAATCAGACCTTTACGACAAACGTTATATTTATCAGAAACCGTTAATGCAGTGGATTGTATGAAGTAATCAAACCCCTGACTAATTCTGTCTCACTACTTATATAGAAACAGTTAAAGGGCCACTTCACCAATTTTGCATTTAGCTTTGTATCAGTAGACAAATGGTAGTATTTTCCAATGACCTTACTCCCACCCCTCAACTCCATCTGATAAGAGAGATATCTTGATTTTAAGTCAGGAAAAAAATCCTCCAATGACGTAAAACAACGTTTTTTACATCATTGGAGGATTTTTAAAAAGAGGCTATAAACTACAGACAGAAGTAGATGCTACTTCCGCATTTTTTCAACCCGCCCATATGGGGTGGGGCCTCGTCGCAGATTCTCAAAACAGTGTCAGCCATCTTGTAGTTAAGCTAACCCAATGCTGCTTGTTGTGGAGAAATGCGAGTTTTAGACTTAACACGATGGCAGAATGTAATTTTGAAGACGAAATGGAAGAAAGGGATTTTGAAGATCTGTTGCGCGAATCTGATGTTCGTGGCTGCCTGTAAGAGCCGCAATACAGCGAAAAACAGTTGCGGTTGATAGAGGAACAAGAGGCTGCTGCTGCAGAGGAGCGAAGCTTGCCTGGCGGTCATGAGGAAGAGCCCGTATAGAGTCGAGCTGGGGCGAACTGGTGGTGCCAGTGCTCTCGCTGTGCGCCTATGGACACAGATTGAGTCTTGCTGCTGTTGCGAATTTCAGCGAAGCCATTTTCTTCTTGAAGAAATAACTGAATCTGCATTAGAAACGGGACCGCCAGCATGCGTAATAGAGCACCCCAGCTTTGATCCACACATGAGTTTTGGAAACTTATTTCAGGATTCCGAAGGTCAATTGGAAACGCCAACCAAAGCCCGCAGGGACAAACGGACGCTTCAGTATAAGTGAGTATTTATTTGTTGTTCACGTCAGTTAGCTGAGCTATCGGTTAAATTTACATATATGCTAGCTAGCCTATGGTAGGTGCAAATAGCTTGCATTGCTAACGTTGTGCTTATTGTTTTCAGACAATATCGCCTAACAGCCTACCGTCATTTCGTGGAATGGGTCCTGCAAGGAGAGACTGGGGAAAGGCTATCGTCTTGTTTTGCCTGCCTGTGTTGTTCAGGACATCAGACAGAGATTTCCAGCTCCTGACAGACAATACTGTGGCTATCAAGAAACTGCTGAAGCTCTGGAAGAGCTATGAGTGTGAAATTGTTTATATTATGTTTAAAAACAATAAAAGTTCAAACTCATCTTGGTTGTGGTTAGTGTTGTAGTCCTTTTAGTGTTGCTCTATTAAATTATATATTTGCCTAGAGTAATATTGACTGCAATTGGAGGAAAGCACTTCATATAAGGAGCTACTCTGTTTCCATGGTCCTGTCTTGCATTGTCTTTTTAAAATTCCAGTCTAAATTGTGTAATATACATAAGATTTCTCTTTTTAACACAAATTAATTCACACAAGGGAAATAATCCAGTTAGTTGTAAGGATCAGAGGTTTGTCCCTGCCTCCCCCTGCTGGCGGTGAGAGGGATTATTTCATACCTGTGTTTTGTCCTGTTTGGTCCCTTTTAGTTTCCGTAGTTTCTTTGCACCTGTTTTCTATTTCATCCTCGTTAATTCATGTATTTAGTTCAGTGGTTTCCTGGCTGTCATTGTTGGGTCATTGTTTAAGGTATGTTGGTTTCTGTTGTTACGTTTGGTCGTCTTCTATGTATGTCAGTTTGTTCAGGTTCTATGTATGTTAGTTTGGTCAGGTTCTTTGTTTGGCAGTTTGTTCATGTTCCTTGTTTACCAGTTTGTTCACATTGTAGTGTATGGTTTTTGTGATTAGTTTTCACTGATATGGTTCCACGCGGGTTCTCCGCATCCATCGCAGCCTGGATCATTTCTCGTGCGCGCTGCTTTATTTCTGCATCCAAGTAATGGTCTTTATAACGCGTATCAAGTACAGTCGTGATGAAGTGCAGAGGATCTGAATAGATCACAACATTTCGGCCGTATTATTTCGGTGATAAAAGTATTTCGGCGCAACCCTAATACATATTCTTACAAATCAAATGCTTTGGTAAAGTCACACAAATTAAACATTGAAGCCCATGTTGCACAAAAATAAACACTGTTTATAATTACTATGTTGTTGTTTTTTTACAGTGGGCCATAATATATCATATCTTTTAGTTTGTCAGTGCGTTTTGTGGTGTTAGGAATTGTTTTTCCGCACTAACTCAAAACGTGCGTACATGTACACCACCTCCTGAGCTGGCGTAGGATTTGAGCGTGCCGTATGCCAACGTCCATATTGATAAATCTCAAAGTCACCGTGGTTTTGGGTGTTTGCCAGGTGTACGCTGTAAATTTGGTGTACGCACTTTTGATAAATGAGGGCCATTGAGTGTAACCAGCCTCCACAAGTCTATAATGTATTACTTTGGTTTACAAAAGCATCAGAGAAATTCTGAACGTCAAACTTATGTAGGCTACGCTTCACAGCCAATCAATATTTTGCTTTTCAAGGATGCTTTTCAAAGACTAATGGCCTACTGAAACAATAGGCAATTAATAATAGGTGATACATAAATAATATTAGGCTATGTAAAAGAAATATAATGCATTTTGTGTGTATACGATGTACATTGTCTGAAAAGAGCCATAACTTATATAGACTTTTATAGATGCAAATGAATGTTGTTCACCAAAATGTAACATGATGTTATTACACTGATTATTATAAATTGAACCAAAGGAATTTAACGTATTGCAGGCAATAATATTGAGTTAACTTCAGTCAGTGCGCAATTTCCTAACTTGAACATCCGTCGTGTCGTTTCTGTGGAATATATGGGACAAACTTATCTACGCTTCACTATCAAAGTGCCAAGTTAAATAATAACCAATAATAACCACTTTTTATATAAAGTTGAAAATTGCTCCATGCGTTTATTCAAACTAAATTCAGTGAGAATGCTTAATTGCATTGTTGTCCAAAATAAAAAGCATTTTTAAATAACATGAACTTAATAACTGTCACCATAAACAGAAGTATTTAAGTTGTTCCAACACAACATTTTAAGTATTGTGAATTAGCTTTCCGACCACAATAAAGAGCATTTTTAACTTACATGAACTTACTAACTGTCACCAAAAACAGAAGTATTTAATACGACGATACTGCTTTCACGTCAGTCTCCAAAAGTCTCCAATAACACCAGAAAAAGTAGCTAGATTTGTCGCTAGTTGCTTTTAAAAAAATGTCGCTAGAGGGGTGTGAACTCGCTAAATATAGCAACTAAGTCACTAAGTTGGCAACACTGTCCCCTCTAATATGCCCCTTTCCCTTAACATCAATTAACATCTTCTCATTTATAGCTACAGTAGGCCACTAACAGGGTAAACTTGACAGAATTCGATGTTATATAAGCAGAAATCTAAAGCAGAAAAATACACGCTTGTTCAATTTGTCTGCTGGACAGATATATGCGATTGAGAAGTCTAAAACAGCCGTTCAACCGCCATAATTTTACCGTCAAAACCGAACAAAGTGTTTGGGTTAAAGAAAAATATAGCCTATGTTTGTACCTGTAATAACACTTACCTTATCTGAAAAATGGATTTGTTGACCTCCTGTCAGTTAGATTTAGCCAGGCGTATCAGAACCAGCCGTCAGCACAACATGCGAGAATTTGATGCACGGCAAAAATGTAAACGTTGGGGGGGGGAAATAAATAGACATAAAAAATTAAGTTAAAAGAACTTGCATTTTGTTATTCATAGATGAATGGAAGGTTTTAAGTTTGTCTAAGTCGTGATTGTATGCTGAAACAAAAGGTGTGAATAATGTATCACTAGAAAATAATATAACTACAAACAAAAAATCTCACAGTATTAATAACTTAGATTTTTATCTCCACCGAACAGTAAAAGCTTCTTAAAAAAAATTAGTTCTGACATGTCAAAAATCTAAGTTATTACAGTTTTTAGTACACATTTGTAATCTCAAGTTTACAGTGCTCAACCACTTTAATAATTTTTCGTCATTGTACTCAAATTGTTTAACTTTAATCGCTCTGACGTCACGTTCGTGATACCTCACGGAGCCACACACCGAGCCTGTGGAAAAGTCTGCCATTGTTGAGTAATTTGCAGCTTGTGGACAACTTCAGTAATTTCTATGTGGAATCGAAAGAAAATATTGTGTAAAATTTACCGTGGGACTGCCATTGCAGATTTTTCAAGGAACACTGCTGTGGCATGCAGACATTCGAATTTGACAAGCTAACTTTTGCCACTGTGCTGACTACACTGACTGGCGTTATATTGATGCTCTCATTGGGAGCGCTGATTTGGTAAGTTATGTGTTGATTTAGCACCATATTATGTCTATGTTTAATATGAGTAAGCTTTCTTTATCGTTATTATCCTAATTTAACGTTTCCTAAAGGCACATGAAAAGCAATTTAAAAAGTGGGAAGAAAAAGTGTATTTAGGTTATTTTTCATCTTAAAGTGGAAAGGTTTTTTGTATAAGTTTACTGGATATTTTTATTGTCACGTTAAGCCTGTGACTGCTTTTTTTCTTCGACGTGCATGTCTGGGCATGTTCTACTAGCTTAATGTTAACTAATGGTAACGGTTTGTTTTGAGGTTTTTAAATACATTTATTTCATGCATTACTGTTGTTACGTTGAGATGTGTTCCATTAAGTAAGGCCAGTTAAATATAATGGCTTGGAATACGTTTGTAAAATAACGTTATCACAGTCTGTGAGGTCAGGTATCCCTGGTCTGTGCGTGGTGACTTTCAGTTAAGGTTAAAATAGGTAACTTTCTGATATTAACGATATCTCCCTTCTCAACCCGAGAGTGTATTTTGTTGATATCTTTTTTTATCTTATTGATTTACGGTTTGAAGACTATGTCTTGTCTTTCTATGGACAAGTAACGTTAAGGACATTATTCTGCCACAGAGGTTAAATGTATTGACGTTAGCCTTTTTAACTTGCCATCAGCACTAGCTACATTAATTAGCTGCCTGCCCTCTTTCACATTTCACATAGTTGTGATGCTACCTACCTAATTTTTTTTAAATGCTCACAAGATTTCACATTACGTTAGTGCTTTTGTGAAAGTGTCGCAACCTTAACTTTTCAATCTTATTTCTATTAAGGTTGAAGCTGAGGCAACTGGCTGACATACAGAGTCTTCTAACTGGTATGTTCATGATGATAAATAAGCTTTAATAGATATTTTTTCTGTGCAAAATTACTAAATGTGAATGAATGCACAACACTGAAATGTGTCTCACCTATCCATATTTTTTTCCACTATGTATCCAGACGTGTGGATTTGATAGGGGGGTAATATAGTTTTACAATGGCTTGGATGTGCAAACTTCGTGCTGCTTCCTTTGATAAAGGTGCACAGTTGCTTGAACACTATCGTTTGCATCACAGCAATTTTTCTCACTCAGTCCTTTGCCTTGTATCTGCACATTTCAAACAGTAAATGCTTTGAAAATTCACCTTACACGGTTACATAGTCATACAGTTGTTACTAGTAAAAATCAGGTGGGATGTGTGTCATTCATCATCTCCTCCTGAGCTGGATGCCCTTGAGTGCAATGCTCCTGAGTCTTTGTCTTTGTGAATCTTTGAGTATTTTCCCATGCAGACCTGTTCTAGCAATGTATTATTGAGTATTAATTTTAATTATTTTGTGTGACTGTCAATGAACTCAACAATTTGACTCAGATTTACATCAACTATAGCATATGATTTAGTTTAAGGATCTGCATGTTTTTCACCAAATCTGATGACAGTTCTCTTTTCTTGTGTTTAGGTGGCACAGTCTGATAACCTGAACATTGACGACCTACCGGTTGGGCTTCTCTTGATCAGTACCAATACAACAAATTCTTCTGCCCAGACAGGATGCGGTTGTGCTTGAGGGTATTATAGTTATTGATTTCCCCACATTGTCTGATGCATTTGTGATGCTTTTTGCATTGATTTACAAAAAAACATATGATTTTTTTTTTAGCTCATGCCAGATACTACGTGTTCCATTATCCTTAATTAATTCAACATTTACACAAAATTCCAACTGTTTTCTTTTAAATGCCTTTCACCAAATATTCCTACATGGTTCTGTTCCAGAGCAATATCCATTTAGATTGGGGTGGGTAATTTTTGGCGGAAATTGAGGTCTGGGGCCCTGTCAAGAAGTGGTTAAACATGTTTTTATGATTTCGTGTGTGGTATAATTCGTGGCCGTTGGTAGGGCTTTTGAAAATTCACATGTCATTTATTAACGTTTATAAAGTATATATAGTTCACACTTTAGATTAGGGGCTGCAAAGTAGTTTATTACTAGTTAGTAAATGGTTATAAAGGATCTATATATGCATGTACACATTAACAAACCATTTATTGAAGTTTATAAAGTATATATAGTTAACACTTTAGATTATGGGATGCAAAGTAATTTATTACTAGTTAGTAAATGGTTATAAAGGATCTATATTAATCATTAACTACGGTATTAATATATGCATGTACACATTAACAAACCATTTATTGAAGTTTATAAAGTATATATAGTTAACACTTTAGATTATGGGATGCAAAGTAATTTATTACTAGTTAGTTAATGGTTATAAAGGATCTATATTAATCATTAACTATGGTATTAGTATATACATGCATTTACAAATGCACTTACTAACAATAAATGTACAAGTAAAGACACATACAAATATTTATATAAAGCAGGGTTCCCCAAACTAAGGCCCGCGGGCCGAATCCGGCCTGGTTGTTTAACAATGTTGTACTAAAAAGTTTTGACCTAGCACAGTGAACGCCTTGTAACACACAAAATCGTTTAGAGGTCAGTAAGCAAAACCAGAATTAATCCATATCTGAGGCGTTTCGGATTATAAGGCACACTGTTATTTTTTGAGAAAATTACAGGCTTTTAAGTGCGCTCTATAGTGCAAACAGTACGGTAATCATATCTGCGAGCATGCAAGGATTTATCTTATGTCGGGTGCACCCGCGCCAGCAAGAAAAATAAGACACAACAAACTGGCCAAACGGTTGAGAAAGAGGAAAGTTGATTCCGAATGCAGGGTATTTTACCGACAGTGGACAAGTGATTATTTTTTGTTCAATGCAAAGAAAAGGCTGTTTGCCTCATCGGTCACGAAACAGTATATCTGTGTTCAAGAATACAATCTGCGCCGTCACTATGAAACCCAACAGTCTCATTAAATTCTATGCTGCCCTCCCTAACGAGACATACCCAAACATCAAAAGGCATGCGATGAAAATGTACACACTTTTTTGCCTCACGTACATCTGTGAGCAAACCTTATCACGCATGAAACTGATGAAAACTTCCATAAGATCAAGACTCACTGATGAACATTTGCATCAGTCTTTAAGACTGCCTATGACAGGATTGGAACCTGACATTGGACATCTCACCAGCCAGAAGCAAGCCCACAGTTCACACTGAATGTATGTTTTAATTTAAATTTCAATAGCAATAAATATGAAAAAATGTCATTATGATAGGTCTTTTAATAGGCTATATATCTGTTAAAAGTAATGTTCATTTGTATGTACGGTGCATAACAAAATAAAAAACCAATGTTAATCTAGCATTAGGAGGCATAATACATTTATAATCATGTTAATCTCCACAATGATTCTGGCAATCACTCGGGCCCATGTCATTGTTTCGTTACAGACCGACCCGGCCCCCCATTAGGGAAAGGGAAAATGATTTGGCCCTCACAGAAAAAAGTTTGGGGACCCCTGATATAAAGGGTATAAACAATGTCATTTGTTAAAAAATTACAATTCTGTAAATGATTTTTGAAGAAATGAATAAGTCATCAGCAGCAATTTACAAATTGTCGACATACGGAGATCCACCACCTTATTCATGAACGTATAAATCATTTTACATCATTCCTTTTTTTTTTTAAATCTTATGTGTTTCGGAGTATAATTGTTCAATCAATCAACGTTTGATGGAGGGTTGGTACTTTATGGATGTTTTGGAACTGTTTAATAATGTTTTAAATTACTGTTTGAAATATTTTCCATAGCAAATGTTTTATGGTCAGTTAATAAATAGTGACTTGCATTTGAAGTGTCTGTCAAAGTCTCTTAATTTTTACACAAAATATGTGTATTTGGGGATTTTGAGTTAAAGCTACTTAAAACATTTTATGTAATCAGTTTCAACAAATAATTTAAGTACTATATCTTGTGATTTTGAGTTAAATTAAGCAAGGGGTTTAGCTTTATTCAACTTAAAAAGTTAAGTACACAAAGTATTTTTTTTCTTACAGAGTATGTGACTTTTTATGTTATTGGTAATAAAAATATTTTAGTTTGATGAACTTAATATTATTTGTACTACTAAACAAAGTACCTAGTAAATTTACTTGATCAGGAAAGTTTGTTCTACTTACAAAATTATGTTGATGTCACTTAAATGAATCTACTAAGAGCTACTTAATTCTGAACATTTGTTTAACTTTCTGAGTTAGCGAAACGTAAAAATTACGATGTAATCAGTTTCACCAATTTTTTTGAGTTATATTAACTTATCAGGTTTTACAGTGCACAACAATAAGTTTATTTAAGTAATGGCTAAAGGTCCTCTGAATCATTTTAGAGTGTGCCTTGTTTCCATTCCTGTTACCTGAGTAAAGAATAAAGACTCAGCAATTTGCAACTACTCTGCGCTTGTGTCCTCTATCGGCTTGAGAGCCTACACCCGTGTAGTTTCGCCACTCGTCTAGACATTGTTTCTTTGAAAATCAAATTGTCCAAATCAGCAGTGTAAAAGCTCAGTTCGGCATGTTTAGAAACTTCGGTCTTTAGGCTGCATTTACATGTAAATAGGTGATCGAGGAAAACAATGCAATGTTCTATTTCTATTTGTTTTTAAGCCGATGTATTTACTTATGTAAAACACACATTTCTTACAATGTGTGCGTCACACCTTTCTAACGCTAACAGACTTGACTAGGCGGGATAATGGCTTCATTTAGAGTTAGTGTTATCTTATATGAGTGAGTTACATGAATGCGCCTCCAAATGGCTAGGATTATCCGATTGTCCCCAACCAAAGCTTGTTGTATTCGGGCAGAGCTTCCTGTCAAATGCCGACAATTCACGAGTCCGTAGGATGAAGCATCAATAAGATGTCACAGAGAAGGTCTCTGAATGCCCCATTCAGGCTGGCTTTATGCGGTGATGTTTACCGGTAGCCTACCTGGGATGTTTAACGGTACCTTAGACAAAGTGTTTATTTGTAACAACTATTATCAATTGTACAATAGCTTATTGTACGAAAACACAGTGTCGGTTAGGTTTGCGTTCCCGTTTCTAATCTCCCCTAGTGATTCACGTTAGTAAATTTTAAACTTGCTTCACAAAACAGATGGGGGGGGATTTAATAATGACATCCTCCACAGACATTAGACCGAAGCAACAGGACCAAATTCATATAATTCATGTCATATATGTTATGTTAACTCAATAATGTCTATTGTCACAGATTTTCAGGATGTAGTGCGGAATGAACCAGGCAGAGCGGATAATCTCGGCTGGGTTTTAATAAATAAAAAAACACGACAACGAACGGAAACAGAAACATTGAGATTGAAAATAGTGACTTAAAAAAGCGACTTAAGGACAACAACAAACCTTACACTCACCCTCTCATAATCGTGACTTGAAACAATTACCGACAACCTAAGTGTCCTTCGGATGAGACATTAAACCGAGGCCTTGTCTCTCTGTGGTCATTAAAAACCCCAGGATGTCCTTTGATAAAAAGTAGGGGTGTAACCCCGGCATCCTGGTCAAATCTGCCCCTTGTCCTCTGTCCACCATGTCCACCTAATTATCCCCATATACTAATTGGCTTCATCATCAGTGTCTCCTCTCCACCAGTAAGCTGGTGTGTGGTGTGCGTTCTGGTGCAATATGGCTGCCGTCGCGTCATCCAGGTGGATGCTGCACATTGGTGGTGGTTGAGGAGATTCCCCCTTCCATGTAAAGCGCTTTGAGTACCAAGAAAAGCGCTATATAAATGTAATTAATTATTATTATTATTAAGTGACACTCCCTAGAACCTTAAATAGCCAGCTAAACTGAGAATAAGTGAAACAAGACCAAAACAGGAACTAAAACAGGAAGTGCATCACCCTAAAGCCACCGTGTAGAACACACCACTTACATGACATCTATAAAACATAAAAATTATTTTCCTTTATTTAAAAAATATTTGTCTGGTAATATGGCACCATAATGGCGTAAATATTGGTGCTTGTCATTTGTGCATATTTGTTGTGTGGCTGTTTGCCCGTGATGGGACTAAACACATTTTATTTCCCGCTTGACTCAATTTACATGTTGCAATTAACACAGGAATAAAGGCCTAATTTTGTATTAGAGGAATTGAATAAAAAAAGTTTTTAGTAACCTTATATATGTTGTGCTGATTAGCCCTCACTGACAAACTTAATTTGTGGGGGACAATGCATTACTTCCGTTCCCCACCCAACGTAGCAAAACGAATGATGGCTCAAACAGCAATTACAATTTGCATTGTGTAAGGCCAATTTTCTTTCCTCCAAAGCACACTAGTTATTTTAAATAAATGTACTTATCCTATGTGTGTACGGGTAAAATATAGGCTATTTCTCGCCATGTGTGTGTCACATGAATTAAATACTTTAGCCTGAATGCATTTGTCATGGATTGAACGGCATAGTATGGTGAAAGCCATTTGCAGAGCCAATGTAATCAGTTTTAACAAGGTTTATTAATGACCAAAACACATAACAAACCGAGTACGGCGAAAAAGGACTAACTGGTTAATTAGAAAAGTATTGCGCATACACAACAACTTATAAAACATTTAAACAACAGTTCGTCTCAAACACATACACTCACCTCTAATTACAACATGACATAGAACAATGTTAAGCGACGTGGATAACTACCAAACAGACCTTTATAGCCCCACTAATGAATTAACACCGAACAGCTGTGACAGAACGTAAACAAGGGCTGTGCACCACCCAAAATAGTACCGTGTAGAAACAAAACCTCACCACTCGTGACAGAATTGAGCACAATAAATCTGACAGTTTGAGTTGACAGTGGAACAACAAAAATCTCTTGAAATGCTGTTCTTTTTAGTTAGAATTATTTTTACAGTTTATTATAAAATCCATTACATCAGTGTTTTTATAGTGTACAATTGTCTTTCCTGTCAATATATTTTTTTTAGATTAATTTGGTTTAATTTAAAATAACTTGTATGCTAATATTTTACCATAAAGGCCAATAGCTATGTGCACTTATTAAATAAATGTGGAGACTTTTAGGCCATCTATATTATTCTATATTAGGAGGGAAAAAGGACTAACTTTTACTCCATAAAATGGTGTAATCCTGGACTCAGTTTTGCCTGCTGCCTGCTCCTTTGTTTCCCATGCAGTGAAAACACCTGGCATCATCCACGTTCAAGAATAGCGACAGATCAGCCACGGACAGGATCATTTAGACATTTAAGACACATATAAACAAAGACTGGAAAAACTAAAAGCACACACAGCTACTATATACTCTGTGTAACCTAAAATTTGGTGATAAAAATATAATGCACATTCAAATCAATGATGAGCAAAACGCGTATATCTCACATTCAATACCTAATCCCTTGTTGTAAATTTTATTTTGATAAATTATGAATATGACACAAAAGTAGCTGACTAAAAGAAAATATACCAACTTTGACAATGTGGTGGAGGTGGTGCTCAATTATTATCATTCATGTCATCAAAAGTTACAGTTTTCAAGATAGGTTTCTCTTCACAAAGAAGATATCTTTTTTAAATGAAACTAGGGCTGGGATAGTTAACACGTTAATCTGAGCCATTAATTATTTTTGCGCAATTAACGCACCACTTTTATAAGTTTCAGTTTAACCACATCCGCACCCTGCATTGACCAAACAAGTAACCGAGGAGTTAATCAATGTTTTAGCTAAATAGATGGCTAGAAACCAACCCAGTAAACACATTAAAAGACGAGGGACTGAAATAAATCATTCAAATTGCATCGGGATACCCATCTTACAATCCACCCTCTAGAAAAACGATTGTTTTGAGAATACACAATCTGACAGCGAGAGGAGGATGGACATGTTGGAGAAAGCAAAGAAAGTCGCTCTCACTGGAGACCCTAACCCAATATCTGTGAGCAATGACAACTATTCACTCGACATCTGTGAGAACTATTTGTGAGAACTACTTGGGCGTCACACCAAACTTCATTTCACTTCATTCTTTTTGTCATTCATATTACAAAGGCTGTTATAGACTTCTTTAAAATTCTTCAGGCAACTTTACATATAATGCAATTATTTTGGCCTATAGGTTATAAGTTATGAAATAATCTTGCTTTGACATTGATGGTTTCACCTCGCACTTTGTCATTTTGTTTTTGAAAAAATTGTCTTTCATTTGGACTATTGCCTGAAGTTCTAAGCTGATCCTGTATTTTTGATAACCTTCAGGGTTTAAATATATATCTTGCACTAACACTTTGTTGTTTATAAAGTACCTGCATATATTTGATAAGAATGACTATTCTGTAGTTCCCAGGAGAGACTATCATAAAATATTCTATTCTAAAGTACAGGTGCTGGTCATATAATTAGAATATCATCAAAAAGTTGATTTATTGGGGCGGCAGTGGCTCAGTGGGTTGTGTCGGTTGTTCCCCCGGTTCCACCTGGGAAATTGTCAAGTTGTCCATGAGCAAGACACCTAACCCCAGCTTCTCCTGGCGAGCCTGCAGTCGCCTTGCATGGTGGACGCGGTCGTCAGTGAATGAATGGGTGAATGTGAGGCAGGATCTAAGGGAATGTGAGGCAGGATCTATTTAGGGGAATGTGAGGCGCAGCATTTATTTATTTTTAGCATTTATTTATTTCAGTAATTGTGTTCAAAAAGTGAAACTTGTATAATGTATACATTCATTCCACACAGACTGATATATGTCAAGTGTTCATTTCTTTTAATTTTGATGATTATAACTGACAACTAAGGAAAACCCCAAAATCAGTATCTCAGAAAATTTGAATATTGTGAAAAGGTTCAATATTGAAGACACCTGGAGAAGACTGTTGACTTGACAGCTGTCCAAAAGACGACCATTGACACCTTGCAAAAGGAGGGCAAGACAAAAAAGGTCATTGCTTAAGAGGCTGGCTGTTTACAGATCTCTGTGTCCAAGCACATTAATGGAGAGGTGAAGGGAAGGAAAATATGTGGTAGAAAAAAGTGCTCAAGCAATTGGGATAACCGCACCCTGGAGAGGATTGTGAAACAAAACCCATTCAAAAATGTGGGGGAGATTCACAAAGACTGGACTGCAGCTGGAGTCAGTGCTTCAAAAACCACCACGCACAGACGTATGAAAGACATGGGTTTCAGCTGTCGCATTCCTTGTGTCAAGCCACTCTTGAACAAGACACAGCGTCAGAAGCGTCTGGACTGCAAAGGACTGGACTGCTGCTGAGTGGACCAAAGTTATGTTCTCTAATTAAAGTACATTTTGCATTTCCTTTGGAAATCAAAGTCCCAGAGTCTGGAGGAAGAGAGGAGAGGCACATAATCCACGTTACTTGAAGTCCAGTGTAAAGTCAGTCAGTTATGGTTTGGGGTGCCATGTCATCTGCTGGTGTTGGTCCACTGTGTTTTCTGAGGTCCAAGGTCAACACAGCCGTCTATCATGAAGTTTTACAGCACTTCATGCTTCCTGCTGCTGACCAACTTTATGCAGATGCAGATTTCATTTTCCAACAGGACTTGGCACCTGCACACAGTGCCAAAGCTACCAGTACCGGGTTTAAGGACCATTGTATCCCTGTTTTTTAATTGGCCAGCAAACTCGCCTGACCATAACCCTATAGAAAATCTATGGGGTATTGTGAAGAGGAAGGAAGAGGAAGATGCGATACGCCAGACCCAACAAATGCAGAAGAGCTGAAGGCCACTATCAGAGCAACCTGACTCCATGCCATGCCGCATTGCTGCAGTAGTTCAGGCAAAAGGAGCCCCAACTAAGTATTGAGAGCTGTACATGCTAATACTTTTCATGTTCATACTCAGTGTTGCGGGTAACGAGTTACAAAGTAACGGATTACAGTAACGATATTACTTTTTTTGGTAACAAAGTAAAGTAACGCATTACACTAAAATTATCGGTAACTACACTTCTTTACTAGAATATAGGAACGCTTTACCTGGACAAGTGTTATTCCGACATGGAATCGGAGCTCAAAATAACTTTTTGAGTTCATGGATCATACGTGTCTACCGGACATTTGGTCCGCGAACAACAAAAGTTATTTAGGAATAACGGTGCACTGGATAAACAGCATTAGTTTTAAACGCGAGAAGACTGCTCTTGCCTGCAAGAGGGTGAGAGGAAGACACACTTACGATGTCATAGCTAGTGAAATAGAACAGGCTCCTTTACAGTGAGGCATATTTTTGTGCAGACAAGGATATTGTACTTTCATATGGTTTTTCATGCCACTATGCAGAAGGCTAAGTCATGATATGGCTATGATGTTTGTCCATGTATCTTCATGGTAAATGAATAAACGGGAAAGTAAAGTAAAAAGTAGTGAAGTTACTTTTCAAATGCAGTAATCTCATTACAATTTACAGAAGTAACTAGTAACTTGTAACAAATTACTTTTTTTGAGTAACTACCCCAACACTGTTCATACATTTCAGTTGGCCAACATTTCTAAAACTCCTTTTTTGTATTGGTCTTAAGCAATATTAATTTTTTTGGAGATACTGAATCTGGGATTTTCATTAGTTGTCAGTTTTAATCCTAACAATTGAATGAAATACACATTTGAAATATATCAGGCTGTGTGTAATGAGTCATGTAATGTCCAAGTTTCACTTTTTGAATGGAATTACTGAAATAAATCAACTTTTTGATGATATTCTAATTATATGACCAGCACAATGGTATACTTCATTGTGTTAATTGATTTAATTCAATGTTTTACATGATGATAACAAGCTTGGGGAAATTGCGATTAATCACACCATATTGTGGGATTAATTAGTTATTTTTTCTAATCGATTCCCGACCCTAAATTAAACCTAAGTAGCCCAAAAAAAATATTTTTACGGTAGGATGTTGCTTTGCCTACATCTAAATTGATTTGGTTTAATGTTTTCAATGAAATGCAATCAATCATTCTAACTGAATATAATTTGAATAAATGCATTGAGCAATTTTCAACTTTATATAAAACGTTTTATTTTTGTAGCTTACATTATTCTGTAAATATATTCAATCTTAGCATGAATTACTTACATGCCACCATTTAGTTATGCAGTATATAATGCAACATTTTGACTGACTGGGCCACAAATATGTGTGATGCAGCGCATTTCATAAAAACAAATGAAAAAATGTATAATTTGTTTTAATTTCATGTTTTATCTTAATAAACAGACATTTCAGATTGGAATTCTAATAGTTTATAGAAAAATTGGGTTCAGGTATTTATTTTGACCAAAAAAATACATAAATGTATTTATTTATTTACAAAAATGATTACACACACGAGTGGCTGAATTCTAAATTCATTCTGGTTATTCAAATCTCTACTGTATTTTTATTGGACATTATTACTTTAATAAATTATAAAAAGGTATTACTTTATTCTGTCTTATCTGTGAAACCTGCACAGCACAGGGTTTGAATACTTCTGCAATCAACATCAAGTCCTAACATGCAGACCCTATTTGATTTTGAGCGTTTTCAAATAAAATGTTAAATTGAACAATATGTCAATGGCCCAAATCTGGTTTAACTACTTCTGTAAATATGTATATACATTGCACTTACTGAAAACATTCACATAGAACATTTGTCAAATAACCTTTCCCTTGTTTACTAATGTCTAAATGTTAATATTGTATTTTTAGGTGAAATCCAGATTTGTCTTGTACATCATGAGCCTCAAGAAACATCCAGCAGCTGTGTTTTGTATTTGTTTTACCCTTGTGACATGCACTGTTGGAACAACTGTCCTTATTTCCACCTTCATGTACTGCAATTCCTTAAAAAAGTCTAGAGTTAAACCTCAACGCAAGATCAGAAGGATTATACAGAGGCATGTATAAATCAATAAATAAAGCATACCCATGAGATCATCCAACAGTTCTATTGTCATTCACATGAAACTAAGACTCATGTTTATTGGAGCACCTCTATTTGTAGTAGGCCACTGTACAACAGTACACTATTTATGTCTGTAAAAGAGCACAGTATAATATTGTGTAAATTGATTTCACGCGATTTGAACAATTTAACAATTCCTTGAAAATATCAACTCAATCTTTCCACTTCTTTTTCATCACCATGACCCTCACAGTCAAAACAAATGATGCACGTCATGGTTAACCAGTATATTTTTAACCTCAAATTAGCAACTGTGTGTGCTGCATTGTCCCCAATGGGGGCCCTACCTAACCCTTCTGATCTTGTCTAAATCAAAAAAGAATAAAATACATTAATTTCCTAACACTGTCCATGGAACTGAATTAATATTTCAAATATATGGTATTGCTAAAAGCACCCAGTCAAACTCACACAACAAATGTCTACTTTCTTTGTCTTAGCATTGACAGAGCAGTTTGTTGTCCTATTTGGGAATTTGTTATTCCAATGTACTGTAAATTTTGACCTAGGATAAGATTTAAATTGGGTGTTTGGGCAATTTGTTATTATTGTTCTTATTTCCCAAAAGCCAAATGATGAAAGAGAAAACACAACATAGTTTTTCGCATAGGAGTTTTGCATGTTTTGCAGTCACCTATTTCAGTTCAATGGACATGACTTTGTCTCTCTGTGCTCTTTTACAGACTCAACTCAGGGGGGGTCCTTTGGCATCTTTTGTAATGCAGAGTAGAGACAAACCCTTGCACATCTTAGGCATGATTGCTGGCATCATTAGTCTCATGGTTATGGTGACAGTCATAATTTCAACTGTCATGTTCCTGCGCAACAAAAAGTCCAACAGGATCCTACCCCACCGCCGCATCAGAAGGCGAAACAAACCGCCTGTGAAATTCAACTTTCCAAACCATTTCCGGACACCTAACAAATATATGGAGAAGTTTCTAGTCCAAGAGCCAGACGTCGTTGTTGACAATATTAACTGTAACAACTGTAACATGGTGACAAAACAGCCTCGACCTCACATGAATGTGGTGAGTGGACACCTTTGGTCTCTAAACCAGAATGGGACCATAGTAAGTGACCACAATTCGCCACAACCACCACCTCCCAATGCCCCAGCCTTGCCCCCTATGCTCCCTGGGGTGAAAACTGGGGACAGACAGTGGAATGTGCCAACAGTTTCAGCCATAGTGCCACAGTTGAATCCTATGCGAAACGGGAACAGACCAATTGACAGTGTGAATGTAGCACTGGTGTCAGAGCTCAAAATGAGACTAGACAAAAGGAGGCTGTTAAACCATTACTAGGACTATATAGACAACTATACATGAGTAAGTGTGTTTGTGCTGGTGCATTTAAATGTTGACAAGAAGTTATTATTCCCGCTGACTAAATATATCCAATGTATACAGCAACTTGTACAAATAAGTGCGTTGCATCATGTATGCACATGTAACCCACTTCTGAGTATGTACACCCTAGGTTCGTAGGAGCTGATAAGTACAGCAATAACAAAGCGACATCAATGTAACGGTTTGAGATGTGTACACCTTTATTTCAACAAAATATTTCAAACATTTCACAACAACTGTGTGCACACTACCTATGGATACAAAATAACTTTGAATAACATAAAGTAAATAAAATGTCCTTCTTGAAAATGTTCTTCGGAATTCGTCCTTAAGAATCCCAGAGTTCAATCCAGAGTTCAAGTCAGTAAGTCAAAAATAGTAGTCATTCAAGGGTAAATACTCGAAAGGGGAAATCCTGTTGGTGTCGGTTTGGTGAACTGACACAATCCTACCACAGACTTCGGGAATGATGTGGTAGAATTCACGGCTCCATGGAAAAGCTCGCCATCTATGGATCAATGGTTCACCTGGTATGGTTCAAGGACTGGAGCTTCTGGGACTTCTGTTCGCCTCATAAAAGACCTGACCTTTTCTTCACAGTTTGTTTCCTCAACTCGTGGAAGAACCTGAAGCAGCGCGCCAACAGACCCAGCAGTGTTATGTGAATGGAAGTATTTTAGTGCGCTACTTCTGGCCTCCCGCAAATAAATTTTTTTCAATATAAAAGCCCCATAACTCATAACGTAAAGTATGAGTAAATAATGATAATAATTAAATACAATCAACTAATTAACCTGTTTTTAGGTGGGTTACACACAAGTCATCAACCAATGTGTAGCAGTCATCAATTGTTATGTATGAAGACTTGATTGTCTGTGAATGTTTGTCTTTGATTCGAAGTAAGTTCATGTTACGGATTGATGAATTTTGAATCCATTGATTCTGTTCATTGTCATATCAGCTGCACCCCCTAAAATACCTTTACATCATCAATGATCAGAACAAGGTTTCCCAGAAAGCTCTGTACAGGAACCTTTAACTTCTTTTTGACAACTGTCCTG
This sequence comes from Dallia pectoralis, assembly GCA_029465975.1. NCBI lineage: Eukaryota > Metazoa > Chordata > Actinopteri > Esociformes > Umbridae > Dallia > Dallia pectoralis. Next base: position 24,959,078 of record CM055730.1, read on the forward strand.
TAAACGGGATCATTGCAGTACCCTATACTACCACTAGGGATACTTGCAGTACCCTACACAACCATTACAACCTCTGAACAAAGATTTTCAGTTTTAAAATAGCTAAAACAGATTTATTAACAGTTTTATTTGCAATTTAAAGGACTGCTAATGGTGAAGATAATGTCATCATTGTTGCAAACATGTTTAAACCATAGCGATAATATTGTACTTACATCAGCCAAAGTCGATCGTTTTTCTTTTCCTATAGTCCCAGGGATATTATTAGCATAGTTTATGACCCATAGTAATCCATAATAATCCATATTCGACACTCAAGAAGGTGTTTTTTACTGAAAACAGAAGCTTCCAGGTCTGAACTGCCGTCGAAATCGAAGGTGAATGGCTAAACTCCAGGAGGGCGGATCTCAGTTGCCTAGCATGTTTTCTGTCCGTTTGGGAGAGGTAGGTTCACTCACTCACTCAATTATCTTAAAGAGACATGCGTTCACTAAAATATCTGTATCTCAGTGTGTGAACGAGCTAGAGACTTGAAACAAAGCCTGGCATAATGCTGACACCTAGGGGAACACACTGGAAGACCCTTAGGGGAGTCTGAGATATACATTTTCAAAGTCACTGAAAAATCTAAATAAACGTATTTCGTTTTTTTTTTAGCTCATGCCAGATATCTTCCAAATCTTACCAAATCTTCCTACATGGTTCTGTTCCAGAGCAATATCCATTTAGATTGGGGTGGGTCATTTTAGGCAGAATTTGAGATCTGGGGCCCTGTCAAGAACAGGTTAAACATGTTTTCGTGTGTGGTATAATTCGTGGCCGTTGGTAGGGCTTTTGAAAATTCACATGTCATTTATTAACGTTTATAAAGTATATATAGTTCACATTTTAGATTAGGGGCTGCAAAGTAGTTTATTACTAGTTAGTAAATGGTTATAAAGGATCTATATTAATCATTAACTATGGTATTAATATATGCATGTACACATTAACAAACCATTTATTGAAGTTTATAAAGTATATATAGTTCACACTTTAGATTAGGGGCTGCAAAGTAGTTTATTACTAGTTAGTTAATGGTTATAAAGGATCTATATTAATCATTAACTATGGTATTAGTATATACATGCATTTACAAATGCACTTACTAACAATAAATGTACAAGTAAAGACACATACAAATATTTATATAAAGGGTATAAACAATGTCATTTGTTACAAAATTACAATTCTGTAAATGATTTTAATAAGTCATATCAATAAGTCATCAACAGCAATTTACAAATTGTCGACATACGGAGATCCACCACCTTATTCATGAGCGTATAATTCATTTTAATTCGTTTTTGTAAATGAATAATTGGCCGTTAGTAAACTTTCTGAGTGAAATTTATAAATCTAGGAATAAGATGAATTAATCAAATGTAAACTACAAGGAATATTTATATGCCTACTTTTGTAAATATTAATACAAAGACTGAATGAAGAATACATTCTTAACAAATACCATATAAATAACCTTGAGATAACCTTAAAAAAACATTATAAATTATTAATCTTAGTAGCACATCAGTATTTTTTTTAAATGTTGAACATACTTTGATTTCATTAATGAACCCATGAAAGAATTAGTGTTTATTAACTCATAATTGACTGTTCAGAGACTGCTTATTCGCATTTGTAAATGTAGAAACAAAGTTGAATTCTTTTCAAGTCAATTCTCTACAAAGAGTTTTTCTTAATGGTTTATTAAGGGGCCTTTTAATAGCACTAAGTTTACCCAATTTTATAATGCTATTGAAATTAAGAAATTATTTTTTACAACCATTGATAAAATAATCTCATCTTTTCACTAAACTAGTTTATTAAAAACTTTTTGAACTCATACCTAGCTACTGATCTTTCTCAGAACAAGATGATTCCAAATGAATGATGTCACTTCCTGATAAACTCCTGTTCAAACAACTGTGCTCTACTCTATTTTTTTTAAACGTAGGGTGTCTTAAAAATAATTATCACAACACTGGTAAGGCTTATTCAGATTTTCTCATTGTCTTAATTATCATTCTAAAAATAAAAACAATTCAGAAATGAATTAAAATATAATTATATAAAAAAAAAAATCTACAATAGCAACAGTGTTTACAACAACAAGACCACTATAGCCTGTAAACTCAATAATATCTCTCTGGAAATAAATGTAAAAATATCAAATAATCAATCAAAATCCAACTACATCTCATAGTCACAATGCAATTTGAAATCATGATCACAGTATTGTAGACTGTAGACACACACACCTGTCAATATAGATTTTTCTTTCTCACACTTACCCCTGCCATGGCCACCATCATCCTATCCCCCAATTAATGTTTGTTTTTTCTCAGATCAATTTATTTTTTGAATCTGGTATCTTATTTTCTCTACCTACCTGCAGCTCTTGGTGTGCAACAGCCAGTTGGGAGCATCTCCCTGACTCCCTTTTATTTTCTTGGAGCAGTCAGCCTTGGCAGGTCAGTGAACAAGTTCCAAACACTGTCAGCAATATTTACATATTGTCATGGTCACATTACAATTGTTTAATCAGCTAATATATCTCCTTTATGTTTGTTGTTTTAATGTCTACAGTAACCAGTATCAGCAGCAACAACAACAACAATGGCAGCATTCTCAGTCAATAACTTTTTGCTGTAATTTTTTCTGTTTATTGTAATTATTAATGTAACTCTTGTATTATTGTAATTCAGTTTTTGCCATCAAAATAGCCACAAATGCTGATATGGCATTGAATAAAACTATATTGTACTGTACGAAACATGGGCCAAGTCTATTTTACTATAAGATTTTCTATAGTTTTTACTATGACAGCTGTTTCTAATTATTCTGTAGAACAGAGAAAAAAAGCCATCAGGTTGGGACAACTTAAGACATTTCACTTTCTAATCACAGAGTTATTATAAGGACAGAACATCTTTTTTAACTTTTAAACTTAAAATTGTCTTTTCTATTCTGTTTCTTTTTCAAAACTGCATCACAGCATTTGCTGCCGTATCAGTACATAATCATCCGTATCGATACGCGAATCAGCAAGGAATGCTTCACAATATATTGCTGTACTGATATTTTGAGCAGTGCAATTTAAAGCGTTGTTCAATGTGCCCCTTTTATACTTTGAGCACCTCCAAAGGTCTCTGCAAGGCCCTGCACAGTTCATTGTTTTTAGATGCATTAGTTAACTTGTAGTTTACTCTATGTTTAATGTATTAATTAACATGTATTGATGTGTGTTTTGACAGTTAATTAATCATTAGTTAATGTCTTTATTAACATATACACACCTAGTTAATGCATTAATAAGTAATTATTTCATGTCACTTCATGTATTGGTTAATGGTTATTACATACCCTTAATCTAAAGTGTTACCCAATTGTTTTGTATTCATTTTGTTTAATTTCGAGTTGAAAGACAATAATTTGACACCTGTCAAGCCAAGAATTAAAGAAGCGGTTCAAAAGACGAAGAGCCAGCATCATTAGCATTATAGACACTTTATTTGTGGTCCAATTGACTCAAGTTTACTCCGCTCTTACGCAGTCATTTTTTCATATATCAAAGTGAAACCTTTTTTAGGTACTACAGAGTGTCTTATCTGGACTCAAGAAAATCTATCATGGCAAACCTTAGGAAGAATTTGATTTAATTATATGCACTGCGTCGCATCTACTCGTTGTTGGTTTGAGTTTTTTGAGAACTCTGGTAATTTGGTGGACTTACTCAAGATAGTAATAAAAGATCCACGAAGACACTGCTTTCCTGTGCCTGGCTTCCTCCTTCTGTCCACCTACATCAAACAATAGGTCTTTTACTAATGTTGTAATAATGTAATAATGTTCATATCACCAGATTGACGTTAGATGCAGTAACATTTGCTATGTTACTTTGTTTCAAGTTTGGCCACTTCGGAAGTCTGGGACAGTGCCACAAAAATATCCAATTGTATGGCTCTGCACCAGAATTCTGACGCATTCGGCTATTGCTACCATATACTGTACAAACTGCTAGCTAGAGACGTCTGAACAGTCGGCTGTAAATGCCCTCCCCCACTGCGTGGTTGGCTGTTAATGCCCTCACCCACTGAACTGAAGATAGTTCAGTAAAAGACATGGCAGATGGTGGCATTATAAGGAACTCCTTACACCCGAGCCATAAACCGTTTCCCCTCCTGCCATATTTTATTTTACTTGATTTACCATTTGCACAATACTTCCTGTGGTACTCCTCTTGCTACTTCTTGCTCTGCACACTGCTAGCCTATTTGGTAATTTTTCGTTGCCACTGCTACCTTGTTTATTTATTTCACATTTCATCACACTAATTCAAGACCCCTGGCTACAATGCTTGATTCCACTAGGGATCTGATTGTCAACTACATAATGTCGTTTTCCGACCAAGTCAGAGGAAGGATCAGATCTCAGATATTCATATGTCAAACATATCTGCAAACAACTTTATCTCCTCTTCAGTTTTTAGATTTATGACACAAAGAATCTTATGATGATTGAAAATGTAATTGTAACTGGCTCTAATTTAAGCGTGAACAGTGACAAAGGAACAATATTGGGCCAACAAAAATCGAATTAAGTATGCAGAGTGCACAGTTGGCATAATCCATTTGTCAACCCGTCAAGGGTCAACAGCTAATCTGCACAGATATTTGAGGTCCAAACCTACAACTCTGGGACCTTTAGAGGTGAGATGTGGGGATGGCACAGCAGATGCTGGTGCTAGGCTTACTTCAGCTCCAGCTACAAAACTTTTATCGTAATCACTGCAATAAATATCAGGTGTGCGAACTGGGAAAAGTCCAGCGCCTAATTGATTGAGAAACATTTATGTACAACCCCAATTCCAAAAAAGTGGTGACCGTATGGAAACTGCAAATAAAAACAAAAAGGATTGACTTGTATACACTCTCAGAAATAAAGGTACAGTGAGGGTACAATTAAGTACTTTAGGGTACAAATTTCACAAATGTGCCAGCAAAGGTACAAACATGTATCCATCTGAGTACCAAAAAGTACCTTTTCCAAGAAAAGGGGTACACGGTACATATAGGTACCCTTTGAAAAGGTACATTGTTATATAAAGTAATAGTTCAATCAATCAATCAAATTTATTTATAAAGCCCTTTTTACAACAAAAGTTGTCACTAAGTGCTTTTACAATCACCAGCCTGAATCCGACAGAGCAAACATCAACAAGTTGAACAAGTTGATACACGGCGGCTAGGAAAAACTCCCTGAAAGTCAGATTTAGGAAGAAACCTAGAGAGGAACCAGGCTCTGAGGGATCACCAGTCCTCTTCTGGCTGGGCTGGGTCAGTTTATGACAATACAACAAGCGAGGTGTGAAAAACTGAGAAACAAAATAGTCCGGGATGTCCGGGAGGGATGTTGGATTTGATAGGCTTGGAGGAAGAAGCTCCGGTTGCATCAGCTGTTCCGTCAGCCGCACAGTCAGGGGCCCCAGGGAGGATCCAGCATATGCTCCAAGCTGGAGCGGTCCCCCTGACAGAAGTGGACACAAACAGCGGGAAAGGTTGGACACTAGTTCCCGGCACAATAGTATACCGAACATAATACTTTAAAAGGAGACAGGGGGGTTAGTGAGACAATGGCCATGAACGGGTAAACCCAGGACAAGTCCAGACAGATGTTAGTAGAGACAGGACACAGGAAAGGTTAGACACCCTGGTTCCCTACGTCCCCGGCACCATAATATAGCAGCATAGATCTTAGAATGAGACAGGGGGGTCCAGTGAAGCTGGGGCCCTGAACAGGGTAAACCCCGAAACAGGGCCCAATAGGCCGGAAAACACCCACCCACTATGCCGAGCATCAACCCAGGGACGCCAATCGACCATGACCACTCGGGCAGGTTTAGTTTTTTCTCACAAAGTTACTCGAGCTGGTGGAACAAACAAGAGCTATAGCGAGCCAGTGACATCCACACTCCGAGGAGCATATGGGAGGTTTAGTTTTTGCTCACAAAGCTACTCGAATTGAGGCTGCAACAGAGCACTATAGCGACCCAGTGACTCCTCCCCACAGTTAACTGGGATAATCAGAGTTTAATTCACCAGCTACTCGGATTGAGCGAACAAAGGAGAGCTATAGCGAACCAGTGACTCCTCCCCACAGTTAACTGGGATAATCAGAGTTTGTTCACTAGCTACTCGGATTGAGCGAACAAAGGAGAGTTATAGCGAGCCAGTGACTCCACCCCCCAGGCAGCAGCCTGGAGGTATCGTTTTTGCTCAAAAAGCTACTCGAGAGGCAACAACAGGGAACCATAGCGAGCCAGTGACTCCACCCCCCAGGCAGCAATCGAGAAGACACCCCAGGGGAGATGTGAACCCGCAAGGCAAAGACAGCAGGGCAGAATGAGATCCGAGCCTTCCGTTCAACCTTCGTACCCTGGGCCATATTACACTCAACCATAGACCTTACTGAAAAGATATGTTTTTAATTGTGATTTAAAGGTTTGAACAGAATCTACATTTCTAACCCAGATTGGCAACTCATTCCATAATAGAGGAGCTCAATAGGAGAAGGCTCTACCTCCAGCTGTTTGTTTAGAAATTTTAGGTACAATTAGGAGACCAGCATCCTTTGATCTAAGGTTACGCGTGGGTATGTATGGCTGGACTAATTCAGCGAGGTAGGTGGGAGCAAGTTGATGTAAAGCTTTATATGTTAACAGTAGTACTTTAAAGTCAGCCCTAGCCTTAACAGGCAGCCAATGTAAAGAGGCTAAAACTGGGGTAATATGGTCAAACTTCTTAGTTCTAGTTAAGATTCTAGCAGCCGTATTAAGTACTAATTGAAGTTTGTTTACTGATTTATCAGGGTAACCAGAGAATAGAACATTGCAATAATCTAATCTTAAGGTAACAAAAGCATGGATTAGTTTTTCTGCATCAATTTTTGATAAATAATTTCTGATTTTTGCAATATTCCGAAGATGGAAAAATGCTGTCCTTGAAATATATTTTATGTGATCGTCAAATGAGAGATCCGGGTCAAGGGTCACTCCAAGGTTTTTGACAGTTTTTTGTGAAATGACTATATATACGTTTAGGTTCAGCGTAAGGTCTGTCAATAAATCTCTCTGTTTCTTAGGTCCTAAAACTAGCATTTCAGTTTTATCTGAATTTAGGAGCAGAAAATTCTCTGTCATCCACTTTCGTATATCTGAAACACAAGCTTCCATAGTGGCTAATTTAGGGGCTTCTCCATGTTTCATAGCAATATACAGCTGCGTGTCATCGGCATAGCAGTGAATATTGACATTATATTTTCGAATTACATTACCCAAAGGTAACATATAGAGTGAGAACAGAAGTGGTCCTAAGACTGAGCCTTGTGGAACACCAAAGCATACCTTTGATTTGTTACAGGATAAGCCATCTACACAAACAAACTGAAGTCTATCGAATAAATAAGATCTAAACCAATCGAGAACATGTCCTCTTAGCCCAACAAGGGTCTCTAATCTCTCCAAGAGAAGGGAGTGATCAATAGTTTCAAAGGCAGCACTAAGATCAAGAAGCAATTGGAGAGATGCAGAACCTTTGTCAGAAGCCAATAAAAGGTTGTTTACCACCTTAACAAGTGCAGTCTCAGTGCTATGATGGGGTCTAAAACCGGACTGAAGTTTTTCATATATATTATTTGTCTTCAGAAAGGCCGTAAGTTGTAGTGAGACAGATTTTTCTAGGATTTTTGAAAGAAACGGGAGGTTTGATATTGGTCGGTAGTTTTTTAGGATGTCTGGGTCTAAGTTACATTTTTTTAGCAGAGGCTTAATTTCTGCAATTTTTAGTGAGGTTGGCACTGATCCGGAGGACAGGGAGCAATTTATTATGTTCAAATTTATGGGCCAAGCACAGGAAGTAACTCCTTAAGTAATTTAATTGGAATTGGGTCTAGTTGACAGTTGGTCGATTTTGAACTATTTATTAATTTTGTAAATGTTTCAAGAGACACAGGTACAAAAGATTCAAGAGTCGCCATTGAAACTAAATCAGGGCAGCTCTGCGGGCTCTCAGGACAACAAAGTATTTGAGAACTGAGGCAGTTAAGGGTACAATTTGCAATTTCTTTTCTAATGTTGATTATTTTTTCATCGAAGTAGTTCATGAATTCATCACAACTAAAGTGAAGACCCACTTCATTGGTTAAACATTGCTTTTTAGTGAGTTTTGCAATTGTGTCAAAAAGAAATTTAGGATTATTTTTGTTTGTGTCGATTAGATTAGATTAGATAAGTAGGCTGATCGAGCACTTATAAGTGATTTGCGGTATAGCACAGTACTATCAATCCAGGCTAGTCTAAATACTTCTAACTTCGTGGAGCGCCACTTTCGCTCCAATTATCTGGAGGCTTGCTTAAGTGTTCTAGTAGTGTCAGTGTACCAGGGAGCAAGTTTCTTATTTCGTATTGGTTTTGTTTTTAGGGGTGCCACAGCATCTAAAGTCTTACGCAGTATATCGTTTAGATCCTCTATTTGATTGTGTATAGATGATGTAGCTCTACCATCATTTAGCAGGCCGAACGATCCTGGAAGTGCGTCAATACATTTATTAGTAGTCGTAGAATTTATGCAACGGGTTTTAAAGATCCCTACCTGGGGGGCAAAAGTGTCACTTGTTTTAATGCTAAATGTTATAAGATTATGGTCAGATAAACCAGGATTTTGAGGAAAAATAGTTAGATCAATTACATTTATTCCCTTTGACAACACTAAATCTAAAGTTTGATTGTGACAGTGCCTAGGTCCTGAGACGTGCTGGAGAAAACCTACCGAGTCAATTATGGCACTAAATGCCTTTTGAAGAGGGTCATTGGTATTTTCCATATGGATGTTAAAATCACCAGCGATTAAAATTGAATCTGCCATGACTACAATGTTGGACAAGAATTCTGGAAACTCACTTAGGAACAATGTGTACGGCCCAGGAGGCCTGTAGATAGTAGCTATCAAACACGAGGTATTGCCCTGATTTGTTCTCATAAGTAATACTTCAAAGGACACAAACCCAGTGATTTGTTTTAATGAAAGATTATATTGTGTAGCATAAATATTAGCAACACCCCCCCCCCTTTACGGGATGCACGGGGAATCTGATCACTGGTGTAACCTGGAGGGGAAGCTTCATTTAAAGGAATAAATTCATCAGGCTTAAGCCAGGTTTCACACAGGGCAATTAGGTCTAATTTATGATCAGTAATTAATTCATTTACTGTAATTGCTTTTGAGGTAAGATGATCTAATATTTAGGAGACCTATTTTTAGATATGAGATGTTAATGTCAGTTTTATTTATGACCGGACTAATTGAGGGCCTTATATTAATAAGGTTGCTTTTATTAACACTACCTTTTTTTATTTTATTGAGCCTAGTTTTAATGACGGTGTCGATGGTGCAGGGTTTGCTGACTGCTCTGGCTATGCTATCAGCAGATCCCACTAGACTAGCAGGCTGGCTAACAGCCTGCTGCCTGACCTGCACCCTATCTCATGTTAACACTATAGGAGTGAGTCTCCTAGCTATATTCCTAGACAAAAGAAGAGCACCTCTCCAGCTAGGATGGAGTCCGTCGCTCTTCAGCAGATCAGGCTTGACCCTGTTCCTGGGCGAGTCCCAAAAACCTGGCCAATTATCCACGTAACCTATCGACTGCGACGGGCAGAACTCCGTCTTCAGCCAGCGATTGAGCTGTGAGAGTCTGCTGTAGATCTCATCACTGCCCCTAGCTGGCAGGGGGCCAGAGACTATTACTCGATGCCGACACATCTTTTTAGCTAAACTACACGCTAACGCTAGGTTCTGCTTCGTAACCTCTGACTGCCTCATCCTAACATCGTTAGTGCCAACGTGAATAACAATATCTCTATACTCCCTACGCTTTCCAGTTTTAGACTTTGCTAGCACCAACTCCAGATTAGCGGCTACGTCGGTGACCCTGCCCCCCGGTAAACAATGAATGATCGCTGGCTGATCCTCTAATCTAATACTGCGAGTAATGGAATCGCCAATAACTAGCGTTTTCAGTTTTTCCGGGCTGCCAGCAGAAATTGCAACCCGTTCGTTCCCATCAGAGCACGGCTCGGGCAGTGGTTCCGACTCTAAGGGAGAAAATCGGTTGGAAAGACTAATTTTCGCCGGTCGGTAGCAATTCTTTCCAGTAGCCGAGAAAGACTTGAAGGGTTCCCGGCTGCCAGGGCTGTGCCGAAGGGCTAGCTCTATGATGTGTTCCTAGTGGCACAGGCGCAATAGCTTGCCTGTCTACTCCACCATAAGCCTTCCCTGACACATGCACCTGTAACCGAGACTCTAACTTCGCTATCTTCTCTTGAAGGCGGTAGTTCTCCTTCAGGTTAAAAGTACCCGACTACAGTGAAAAGGCATAACACAAATGAGTACTTAACTTTCTAGTGCGCAGATGAGTAGCATGACTTATCCAGACGGAGACACAGGAAGGTCCCGGTGAATGTTCGGATAAGTTTGTAAACTGTAAAACAAAATCAGGGAAATTAAGCAAGTAATTATATAAGTACGAACGAGAAAACTAAAGCTAGGTAAAACTAAGGCCCAATCCGAATACTCCCACTTACCCCTTCCCCTTAGCCCTACCCCTTAATTTACCCCTTCCCCTTGGCCCTCGAAACCGAGTGGTAAGGGCTACGTTCCCCTACGAATTGGGACACCACTCGGTTTTGGCTACGTCATCATACATCGTTGCTAGCTGGCTGCTACGTAACCAGAGGCGACACAAATGTTGATCTCAAACTTCCGAGATGCAAAAAGAGTCTGGAAAAGTGTGTATGTCGATTGCGTGGATTTTAGTAGTTATGTTTTTGCGATTGTCTGCAACAAATCGCAGAAATCAAGCGAGAAGAGGTCTACGACGCCTACGAATTCTGGTAGTTTAACTTATGGTATGTATCGATTGGTTGCAAACAACATTATCGTATTGTATTTAAAGTTCACGGAACTAACCAACAAGGTAGCAAACATTTTTCCCAACTCAGCCATTAATGGTGTAAAATTGTTTTATTTTCCAGACTGGTGGTCCAACAAGATACTGTGCCATAATCCCCAACACGTCTATACTGCGCATATGGTTCGATGTATGTAGTAGTTATATGTTTGGTGGCGGTGCATATGGATGCAGATGTTCTTCTGTGTACTATTGTTTTTAATGTTTTTGTAAAGCACACGTGCTATATAAATAAACCTGCTTGCTTACTACTGAAGGCTGTTTTCAATAAATATTTTCATCCACACTGCATGGTGTTTTGTATATCTGTTTAACTGATCACTGTTTTGAATGTCATTGATCGATGTACAGAAACCCTTAATCAAAAACCTGTATTTATTGAACAACATTGTAAAACATATACAATTGTTAAATAACAGTACTATTTAAATTAAATGTGCTCACCAGTGTCCTGTATCATATCCAAATTATGTTGTACACCTAATCTTTATACAGTCTATGGTTGTACAGCATGAAACTTCTGTTCATTTTCTGCCCGAAAGCGAATTATTTGCCGGGTTTCCTCCGGCGTCCCTGTGTGATTCGGGACGGTATGTAAAGCACTTTAATCGCTATTCCAAACGCAACAGGTTATGTTATGCACTGATATGAATTATCTGCTAAAAGAGTTAACTGTAGACAAACATGCATTGAGTAAAGGCTAGTCAGAGAAATACGGGACAAATTAGCAATGTATCTTTGGCGTTGAAAACTGTCAAAAAGTAGCGATTTTAAAAAAAAACTTCAATTATTAAAATGGTTAAAAATATATATGTACAGGACTGAGTAGATCACAAAACAATTGTGTCGTAATTTTTAAATTCGCTATTTAATCCGAAAAAACTACATTTATGGGTCGCTTTTGCTGATCTAGCAGCCATTGTTGACGTCTCGCAATGTGTTCAGGGTACCCCTTGGTTTCAAGTAAGCTCTCGGAAAATCTTGGTTTCAAGGGGTATACACCCCTCAGTCTTACCCCTTCGTCTTGATCAAAATGAGTATTCGGACAGCACTTGGTGTCGCGCGAACGCGCAAAACTAAGGGGAAGGGGTAAGGGGAAGGGGTAAGGGGGAGTATTCGGATTGGGCCTAAATCTAGGTAGGCAGGAGCAGCCGCATGCGGCGCGTCCAGTTGGAGCAAACAGGAAACAGGAACTAGCGGCTGGAGAGCTGGCAGGCTGGAGAGCAGGCAAACTAGGAGAGCACTTTACATTAATGGTGGATGAAACAAAAGATGTGAGCAAAAAAAAGTTAAGGTACAACAAGTACCTTACGGGTAAACATCCTGTAGGGTACAAAAAAAGTACCTTATTCAAGTCAAAGGATAGGCACTACTTATGTGTGCCTTTTCTAAGACTGATAGAGCCTTTGTCATAATTTCTGCCGAAGAGAAACGGGTATTTCTCTCTCCCCCGCCTCTGCCTGCTGCGCTGTGGCCGTGTGTGTGTGTAGCGATCGGCCAACTTGTGGAATTTAACTCCGGAAAGACAGTTAACCACAGGTTTCCGTTAATCTTATGATGGACATGTGTTGTGATATTTAAATAAAACGAACCGTCAACGTCAAAATAAAAGACTCTTATTTACGAGACCGGTCTGAGAGACCTCCAGCTCAGAGCGGGGTCTCTGAGCAGGACTGGCCGAGCGACGAGCTAGCGGCCGGGCAGACGCCTGCCGGCGGTCGCCTCACTTTATGGAGCTTCTCAACCCCCAAAAAACTTTTAAGCAAATTGTCAATTCGGCATCAATTTTCACAAGACTGTCTATATTCGAAATCTAAACAGTTCATTTCTCGCCTAAAACGTTCTCATAAGTGAATTTAGTGATGAATAAGATGGCGAAAATTGTAAAAATTGTCCTGTTGTTGGTCTATCTGATCTTCTCACAGCTCCCTGAAAACTATCAACAAAACGGACAGCATCTACTATTCTTACTTTGTTTTGTCAGATATATTAATGACAGAGAAAAAAAGCTGTTCACAGTCTATTTTTAGAATGAATGGCGATCGAAGCGAGTGGCCGCACGACCGGAACTATCACTTTTTTTCGCGCCGGCGGTATTCGCGTTCTAGGTCAGTCCTCACGCCTCTTTCTTTCACTCTGATTGGCGACAGTCGTTGGAGCCTGCTGGACGCTTGACAGCTCAACAATGGCCCTGTCAACTTTATCCTCAAATGAGCTGATCCAAATATTGATAGACGGTGGTTTAACAATGACAGAAGGAGAAGCACAGAAATTCAGAGGTGAGTAGCTAACGTACATTTGAAAGTGACACTTGTGGCCCGCTGATTAAAGTTGGCTGATCAGCATCTGCTAACGTAACGTTAGCTAACGCTAGCGCACGTTAGCTACAGTTAGATCAAGCTAAAATTATATCGGGACTTATTTGTTAGGTAGCTAGCTTAGAGTTGGCTACAGCTATCGTTTCCCTCATACAGCCAACGTACTCGAGTTAAAGTTAAGTTGTTGCCCAAATATTGCTGCAGCTATATAGACAATCAATTATGTAAGTGTTTAGTGTACGGGTATTGTATATTTATAAGTTGAAGATGTTGGATGATGTTCGATTTCATTTGTGCACGTGGAACTGTGTAACACAAAACGTTAGAAGATGGCGTCTATGTTAGAATTCCCGGGTCTTCTCTACAGTAGTGTTTCTCAAACTTTCTTCAACATTGTATCCCCTTTGAATTGCTTTTTTAAGACAAGTACCCCCTAACCAGTGCAAAACAATTTTTGGTAGGACCTTTTTTTTATAAAAAGAGGAAGAATACAGCCCGATATATACTAAACAGCCTTTTTTTTTTTACAAAAAAAAGATTTAAATGCTACATTTCAAATATAGAATCCATCACTTAATTAATTCATTATTGTAGTAAAATTATTGAATGGAATTATGCATGACATATTTTTTATTTAGTATTTTTGCCAAAAAATTCACATACTTGTCACGAGTGGTGAGTTAGGGTACTGCACTGTCTGGTTTCGGGTGCCCACTTCCTGGTTTATGTTGGTTACAGCTGTTGGGGATTTGTAATCACTGGGTTATAAAGGGATTGCCTAGATGTCACTGTTTGCTGTTCATTGTTACATGTCACAACGTTATATGTAGGTGAGTGTTTGTTTGAAGACGGGTTGTTAGGGGAATGTTTATTATAAGACGCTATACGCGCACTTTCATTTATCCTTTTCACCAGTCGTGTTTGTCGCCGTTCTACGGTTTGTTTTACGTTGTTTGTATGTAATTAAACATACCGGACGGATTACTGGCTCTGCACATGGCTTATTACGCTACACCATACACAGACCGTGACAGAATGAACAGCCACCTAAGCCAGCGGAGCCAGACGGTGAGTGGATTCCACGGGGGGGCAAGCTATAGCGCCCCGTCGGATGAAACTCACCGTCGCCCCACGGAGCGGTGGGAATGGAATCGGCCGGAGACACCACAGGAGCGGTGGCTACGTCTCCGGCCGTATGCTGAGTACGAACCATCAATGCAGCATTCAGGGTCTGTGAAAATGGGTCCGCGGGCCTTCTATGAAGGCAAGAGGACATCCCGGAGGCGCCCCAAAGTGATTTTTGGGGGGGAGCTAACGGGGTGTTCAAGGAGGTCCGCGGAGAGAACACCCACGACCCTGGTGCTGCCACAGAAACCACCCACTGCTCCGGGGCTGCAGCCAGAGCCAGCAAGAGCTCTGGAGCTGAAGCCAAAACCCCAGCTCCAACAGGGCTATGACCCTTTCCGGCCACCAACCTCCAGGGCCCAGAGACCACCTAAGGGCCTGGAGTGCCAGCCGCCCGGCGTGATTAGGAGATGGTGGGGGGTGTGGTTCACCCTGCAGGACCAGCCTCTCCCACTCCAGCAAGAGTGCCCTGAGCGGTCCCTTCCACCACAGCAGGAGTTCCAGGATGAGCCCCTCCCACCTTTGCTTGAGTGTACTGAGCGGCTCCTCCCTCCTCTGCGTGAGTGCCTAGATGAGCCCCTCCCACCTTTGCTTAAGTGTCCTGAGCGGCTCCTCCCTCCTCTACGTGAGTGCCCGGACCAGCCCCTCCCACTGAAGCGTGAGTGTCCAGAGCGGCTCCTCCCCCCTCTACGTGAGTGCCCGGACCAGCCCCTCCCACTTAAGCATGAGTGTCCTGAGCGGCTCCTCCCCCCTCTACGTGTGTGCCCGGACCAGCCCCTCCCACTTAAGCATGAGTGTCCTGAGCGGCTCCTCCCCCCTCTACGTGAGTGCCCGGACCAGCTCCTCCCACTCCAGTGTGAGTGCCCTGAGGGGCTCCTCCTTCCTCCGCCAGAGCTCCCAGAGCGTCACCGCCTGCCAGAGCTCCCAGAGCGTCACCGCCTGCCAGAGCTCCCAGAGCGTCACCGCCTGCCAGAGCTCCCAGAGCGTCACCGCCTGCCAGAGCTCCCAGAGCGTCACCGCCTGCCAGAGCTCCCAGAGCGTCACCGCCTGCCAGAGCTCCCAGAGCGTCACCGCCTGCCAGAGCTCCCAGAGCGTCACCGCCTGCCAGAGCTCCCAGAGCGTCACCGCCTGCCAGAGCTCCCAGAGCGTCACCGCCTGCCAGAGCTCCCAGAGCGTCACCGCCTGCCAGAGCTCCCAGAGCGTCACCGCCTGCCAGAGCTCCCAGAGCGTCACCGCCTAAAATGGCCGCCGCCACGCCCACGTCGATGGCCGCCGCCACGCCCACGTCGATGGCCGCCGCCACGCCCACGTCGATGGCCGCCGCCACGCCCACGTCGATGGCCGCCGCCACGCCCACGTCGATGGCCGCCGCCACGCCCACGTCGATGGCCGCCGCCACGCCCACCACGATGGCCGCCGCCACATCCACCAAGATGGCGGAAGCCTTGCCGCACAAGATGGCGATCGGGCCACCAAGGCCCTTTAAGAGCTGGACCTGCTGTCTTGGACTAACCCTTTGGGTGTGACAGTGGGTCCTTGCCTGTTGCTCCCTTGTTTTTTTTTTTTTGTGTGTTGTTAATGTTGGTTGTTGTTGGCTATCTGGGAGCTAGCCTTAAGTGGGGGGTACTGTCACGAGTGGTGAGTTAGGGTACTGCACTGTCTGGTTTCGGGTGCCCACTTCCTGGTTTATGTTGGTTACAGCTGTTGGGGATTTGTAATCACTGGGTTATAAAGGGATTGCCTAGATGTCACTGTTTGCTGTTCATTGTTACATGTCACAACGTTATATGTAGGTGAGTGTTTGTTTGAAGACGGGTTGTTAGGGGAATGTTTATTATAAGACGCTATACGCGCACTTTCATTTATCCTTTTCACCAGTCGTGTTTGTCGCCGTTCTACGGTTTGTTTTACGTTGTTTGTATGTAATTAAACATACCGGACGGATTACTGGCTCTGCACATGGCTTATTACGCTACACCATACACAGACCGTGACAATACTCCAAAGTATCCCTAGGGGTAGATGTACCCGTATTTGAGAAACACTGCTCTATGGTACAAATTAAATCTGTGGGAATTTCTGAATTTCCCATAATGCATGAGTAATGATCAAATTCAATGTGCTATTATTCCTTAGAAAATGAAGTGGATGGAGAGACGGTACACCTGGGCTTAACTGACTCAATGCTAGACCATCTATTCAAAGGCTCAGTCAAAAAGCAGGCCAAGTTTCTACAAATAGTGCGACAGATGCAAGAGCCTGGACACGGAGAGGCCTCTCCCACTCAAAGCAACACACAACCCAACATGGGTAGAGGCTGTCCCGTAACGGCTACTCACAGCACAGGTAGCCCTAGGTCTCCCACCATCCTTCCACCTTGTTACCGTCTCATTCACCATGTCACTATGTCGTCGTCCCCCGTCCGTCCGTCCCCACACACACACAGCACCTCAATGTTATTGATGTAAAGGTGATTTATGAAGGCCATATCATTATTTATTCTTACAGAGGAGATGGACACAGAAGAGATGCACACAATTACATTTCAAGTGCTAGATGTTGATGCTGCTACGAGGCAAGTGTTGAGTTTCATTCAACTGCAACACCAACTCCCTTTTATTAAAGGGTTAGTGAAATGAAAATTCTGTCAGTAATTACTCATGCTCATGTTGTTCCAACATGTGTGATCCAGCTCTCAGATTTCATAAAAAATATCTTAATTTGTGTTCCGAAGATGAACAAAAGTCTTACGGTTCTCAGGTTGGAACAACATGTGGGTGAGTAATTACTGACAGAATGTTCTTTTTGATAATATCCCATTAAGCTCTCATACTTACCTGTTTTAAAGAAATTGAAAAATATCGTTGTACTTTACGGTGGCTGTGAGGGGTCACATGTGAGTGTGACCCCTCTCGGCTACCGTAGTACTAATTATAACAAACTAACAGGCGTAAATTGTCTTTTTTTTTCTTTGAATTAGTTCTCAGTCCGTTGGGAGACTGCCCAATGTTTATGTCCTCCCATCATTCCCTAAAGAGCTTCAAGCAAAGCTGGATGCCAAAGAGGAGGTCCAAAGAGTTCCACAATACAGGCACAAAATAATAAGAGTATTGCATGAGACTGTTGCCATGTATACTATGTAAGTACTACTGGCTGAATTCTTTGTCCCGTGTGTTTGTTGTGTGTCTTGTCTTTTGTCTCTTGCTGCTCATTCCGTCATTTGTTGGCACTGTTTCTGCTGAATGCTCTGACTTGTCCTTTCACCAATCCAGATCCAATACAATCCAATCTGTCACTAATCATAGTCTTAGGTCCACCTCTTATCTTCGGTTGATAAGCTATTGTTTATTCTCCTCTCACTTGGCATAAGAACATTTTTACCACAGCTAGCGAGCCATGATTTGAAGCTGCACATTTTAAGGTCATAACATCATTTGCCAGTTTTTATGGGAAGTGGGGAGCTGCATACAATCAGTGTTGGTCATCTTACTTAAAAAAAGTAATTAGTTACAGTTATAAATTACTTCTCCCAAAAAGTAATTGAGTTAGTAACTCAGTTGCCACATTGTAAAAGTAATTAGTTACTTAGCAAAGTAACTGACATTATTTTGTTTATGTTCTAAACACTATTACGTTCTATAACATTTAATGTCAAAGATGTTTATATTAACTTATTGAAGAATAAAACACTATATACAGTATTTTAGAACATTTGGTATTTATTTGAACTCAATAGATTGCAGCTGCCATATGATATGCATATGATAAAAACATAAATAAATATTGAAAATAAAATTCAAGTGCAAATTTAAGACACAATAATAATTAATTAGATTACTCCGTTACTGAAAAAGTAACTCTGTTAGTAACGCCGTTATACTTAAACGCCGTTACTCCCAACACTGCTTACAATACATACAATCTCCTACCATAATGCATAGAGATGTGCAGTACTTCCCTGTGACCACACCTTTAGATGTAATGTGCACTCACTTGGTGCTTCCAAGGTTCTGGTGCAGGTTAGACAGGTGTCCCTGTATTCTGCATTCCCATAGCTTGTAATTTAAGATTGGCACAGGTTCAGTGTTGATTCTGCATTTACTATTACTTGTTTCTGTTCTATGGTAGGTATCCCACTCATGCAGAATACGTCAGGGTAGCCCAGGCATTAATCCGGAAATACCCATTCCTGAAGGATGTTACGGGAAATGGCTATGTAAGTAGCTTTGCTTAATTTACTCCATGATAAATTAAACCATGTGAATGAGCCCTGATAGTCATTGTTGTCCTGCTAGCTTTGTTGTAGTCCTATCCTTCATCCTAATAGGTGTGTATTATGTCTCAGGAGTGACAATGGAAACGTCCATATGCCAATCGACGGTTTCCCAGTTTATAGGAGCAATGTGACCACTCACCTGCAGCAGGTCACTGAATGAAAACACAAATGTTTACCTCAAAGCTTCCTCCAGACCTCCACCAATTAATCCCGCTCAGCCATCAGGAAGTGGGTGCTTCTAATTGATTTCACTTTTCTCCGTTGAGGTCTATGGGGTCGCCGTGTACTTTTCTTTTACTGTCTATGGAATATAGCCTATAGGCTACTGTATATGGACACACATTTGTGCCTTGATTCCGTGACCTGCTGCAGATGAGTGGTCATATTGCACATATAAACTGTGAAATGGTCGTTTGGCGTATGGACGCTTCCATTGTAACTCCTGAGACCTAATACACATGTGTAAGGACGAAGCATGGGACTAGCTTTGTTCATCCAAAGTGAGTTGTTTTGTTGAGTAATTTGGATTTTTTGTTGTTGAAATAAGCATACCTGGCATATGTCGCTGAAACGCAAATTCAAGACCGAACGTGCTCCGCTTGTCCAAAATGATGAAGTGAAACTGATCAAAGAGAAGTTTGCCCATGGAACGAAGTCCAAGCTACCTGGCACTGAGAGTCCAATCACCTGTCTGAGAACCAAGCCACGATTAGTGAGTTGGATTTAAACAATTTATGTCTCAAATTAAGGGAGGGAAAGGGGGGGAGTTGATTAGTCACATGTGCACACACAAGCTCTGTTAAGGGTCGAACTGTAGGGTCATATCCTTACCTAATCTCTTGTCTCAGCTAAACATAACCCCCAAACCCCCCCTGTCTCTTTCTTTAATTCATCCTCTCACCCTCTCTTTCTCCTTCCCTCTCTTAGAAAACAGAATAGTCAAATCTCTGTCTCTGTCCCACACACTCCACTGGCCTGATCCTTTTTTAATTTTTCTGTTCTGTTACTATTTTTGTCAATAGGATCTTCATGTTCTTGGGGAAGATGCATTTTCAATTGCTGGTCATGTTAAGATTCTACAAACACAATACAGCAAGGCCCAGCCAGACACTGCGATTGTACGCGACCTAATGCAGAGAACCTTTGCATGGAGGCAAAAGGAGATCGCAGAAGGAATGAGTGTTGAGGACACTTTGAAGAAATATCCCTTCTTAAAGACACCCTCAGGAATAAGTGTTAAAGGTTAGATGTACCCTAGAACAACATTGGGCTGAACAACCAGACCTTTATAAAAACATTTAAATAAGTCTGGCTTTCTAGACTATACTAGCACCGTTTAAACAAACCATGTTTACAAAATCTTCATTTCCTAAACTTGGCAGCATCGCCCATAGGTTCAGGAAGTGAGTCTGGCCCCAACCTCTTCAACTGTTGGTAGCTTTCGTAGACTCAGTTCCTGAACCTTGGTGATGCTGCCAAGTTTAGGAACTGAAGATCGGTGCATCTCTAATTTTGTAAACATGGTATGTTTAAACAGCTAGTATAGTCTAAAACTATACTCCACTTTGCATTGTGTCACAACACCCCATAGCATGTTAAAATACTCTGTAATCCTCTTTCCCTCATGGTCAGGTGCTTAATTGTCTTTCTTTGTCTTTCTGCAGCTGTTGGAGGAGGTGGGTCGTATCCACTCCACAGCCAGCATTAGCTTCACTGATGGCTTTAACCCGATTGTTCCCAAAGTGCTTGCCCTGGCTCAAGGAAAATCTCCACTAGCCAAACAGTACTTGGAGGCCAGAGAAGAAGCGCTCACCGAGGATCTACCAGGTACCTACAAAAAGCGTATGAGTGTGTCAGTAGACAATTCAAGTGTGTGTGTGTGTGTGTGTATAAGCTACTGGATGCCTAAAATTTCCTTCAGGATGAATAAAGTATACATTTTTCTTGATTCTCTTCTAGGAATGGACGTCAGAGCGGCACTCATCCTCCTGCCAATAATTTTTAAAGAGAGTGTGGATCATCACATTATGATGGGAGAGGTATGCATCTCTAGCACAAGTGTTTTTTTTTTAATTATTATTATTTTTTGACCAAACATGTGTTTGCATTCCTGTCTGCTTTGCTGTTTTCTTCAGCGTGAACCCAACACACCATACCCAATTGTCCAGGTGACCCAAGAAGACTGGAAGTCCACATTTGGGGGACGAAGCTCCTGTTCCCTGAAAATAGACAGGGTCAAGGTGTGTGAAGGCATGAAGGTAGAGGAAGCAACGATCTCATCGTTTTATTCATATTTTGTTTTCAATCTTGAATACCAACCCAAAAACAAGAACACTCTGACCTTCCTCCAGCGATGTATTGCGAAAATTAATGAGAAGGGAGACCGGCCTCTGCCGACAACTGTAACCAGAGTAATTAACCTCCTCTTCTAAATTCCTCGTTTACAACCTCGTTTACATCAGTGCCCTAAGTGCCAAAGAAAAACTTTCACTCTCATGAAGTTGGTCCAACATGTGGGACTAACTCATGCCCACGAGGCAGGCTTCTCGATCACATGTGGACTCAATGACTGCCAATCCACTTTTTCCAGTTACCCATCTTTCAGATGTCATGTTTATAGAAAACATAGAGCTTGCATTTTACCCACTGGTGATCCTGCTATTGAGGAGCCTGCTAGTGAGAACCCTGCTTCTGAAGATGAACATGAGCGTGTTATGTGTGATGATGCAGATGTCCAAACCCCCCCTTGTATGGATACACTTTTATATAACTTTAAAAATAATCTTTGTAGCTTCATCCTAAAATGCAGGGAAAAAAACAATTTACCAGAATCTGTTCAGCAAGAAATACTTAGTGATATAAACTTTCTATTTAGTTTTTTTAAGGAGAATTACGATGAATTTTTATCTTATCATCTTAAAGAAAATGGTTTTGATGTCAAAGGATGTCCTGCACTTCAGCAGGTTTTACAGTTCAATGATTTTTTGAGGAAGCATCAAGAGTTCTCTTCTCAGTTCAAATTGAAAGAATACTGTAAGTCGATGTTAGACTTGACTGAACCAGTTCAATACACTTTAAGAGGGTCTACAGGACATAAAATAGGTAGCTTCTCCTATGTTCCCATTTCTGATGTTTTAAAAAAATATTGTTCCCATGAGGATGTATGGGATGACATAGTCTCTGTAAATATTGAATATGAACAGGTCTTAACTGACTTTTGTGATGGATTGTACTATAAAGAGCATCCTTTCTTTAGAGAATATCCAAATGCATTA
Source organism: Dallia pectoralis (assembly GCA_029465975.1). Taxonomy (NCBI): domain Eukaryota; kingdom Metazoa; phylum Chordata; class Actinopteri; order Esociformes; family Umbridae; genus Dallia; species Dallia pectoralis. The sequence continues at coordinate 24,981,139 of CM055730.1, forward strand.
CGACTGCGTTTTTATGAGGATTAATTTGAGGTAGTAAATCCTTTGGGTTCAAAGAAAACAAAACACAAACTGTGCGCCTTCTACTACACTGTAGGTAATGTACATGGTAGGTACAGGTCTCAAGTGAAGCATATTCATTTAGCATTACTGGTCCGTTATTCCTTTTTAAAAGAGTGTGGCTTAGAAGTTATCCTAAAGCCACTGCTAGATGATCTTAAAGTGCTCTCAACAGATGGGTTCACCCTCACTGTTGGTGGGGTTGAGCAGAATGTCCATGCAGCCCTAGCTACCATTTCAGGTGATAACCTTTCAGCTCACATGATTGGAGGATTCAATAGGTCATTTAACTCGGGAAGAGTTTGTAGACATTGTATGGGAACATATACAGATATAAAAGAGAAATTTCAGGAAGATAGTTATATTTTAAGAGCTGACGTTCACCGGTATCACCTGGAATGTATCCAGCAAAATCCTGACAGTAGAGTAACATATGGGGTACAGTGTAGTTGTCCATTTAATGTGCTTCCTTATTTTGATGTTACTAAGTCATTACCTCCAGACATAATGCATGACATGTTAGAGGGTGTCATACCTTTAGTTTTGAAACTTGTCCTGTGCCAAGCTCATAAAGAGAAACATATTAGCATACAAGAGGTAAACGAAGAGCTACAGAGAATGACAATAGGTCAAAATGATAGAGCAAATAAGCCGGTACAGTTGTCTGAAAGACTACTACAAAAAGGAGGCATTGTGGGCTCCGCATCTCAGAAATGGTGCCTTTTTAGAGAACCTTCCTCTTTTAGATGTACTTGTGCAAGAATTTTTGACAGAGTTGAAAGCTGTATTTGGAAATGTTATTACACCGAAGTGCCATTATTTAATTCATTATTCTAGATTAATGACAATGTTTGGGCCTCTGCGTTCTCTCTGGTGCATGAGGTTTGAAGGCAAACACCAATATTTTAAGAATATTGCAAGTAATTGTCATAATTTCATTAATATAGCTTCCACTCTGAGCAACCGTCACCAGTTAAAACAATGCTGGGAGTTTTCTTCAAATAATTTCTTAGATGATTTTGAGAAGGTACCAAGAAGCAGTACTAGCACTCCACTTTGTTCCTTACCACTTACGCTCCAGTGTTCTCTAGAGCAATATTTTACTGAAGTTTCTTTTAGTGAAGACAAAGTTATTCAACGTGTTTCAGAAATAACCCTTAACAATGTCAAGTATGCCACACAAGATGTTTTTGTTTTGGATGTGTTGCATGGTGAGAGAATTCCTCTTTTTTTCCAAGTGAAATACATTTTTAATGTGGACACTACGTGGGTTCTTTGTGGAAAACTGATATTTCCGAAGTATTTTAGCCAGCACTTTTATGCTTATTCAGTCAAATTTGACCAGGAATGGACTGTGATACATCCTGGGGCAGAGCTAGATTTTAATGCCCTTGATATATATACAGTTGATGGTGATATCTTTGTGGCAATGAAATACTGTGTGTAAGAATAGTTTTGAAAAATTTGGAGGGGAAGGATAAAGGGTGATCTGAAACCTACACGCATGCAGATTAGGTACCTGGAGATCTGTATTTGTGGCAATGAAATACTGTGTAAGAATAGTTAAAAATTACACCTTCAGATTGTACAAATATTTTAGCACTTGTTAATCAACTAATCTTTTGTTGTGGCCTTTCTCTTTAAAGGAACACTCCACTGTTTTTTTTAAATATTAAACTATGTTATTCCCTTAACTAAGATGAGTTGATACCTTTCTTGTCTCAGTGCGTGCACTCGATCGCTCTGGCGCGCGGCGACAATGAAAGGAATAGCTTAGCAGTTCATTCATTAGGATCCAAACAGAGATGAAGTTAAAAGCTACCAAACGCCTCCATGTTTTCCCTATTTAAATACAGTTACACGACAAAGTATGGTGACGCAAAATAAAACGTGGCGCTTTTCTAAGCAGGTAAAATGGATAACTATAATGTATGGCGGAATAGCACTTTGAGAGCACTTTGACTCGGTGCGGTAAAATCAACACTCCTGCTTTCTTTTGCTCTCATTCTTTTCTATTTATCAAGGACATTTTTGCCACTTTATAGGTACAATGGCATCGTCGCTGGGGTGGTACCCCTAACGAGAACAAATTGGTACCATCTAATGGGGTACCTTTTTGTACCAGTGGATTAAGGTACAAATGTATTGCTAAGGTACCAAATTGTCTCTCAAAAGGTACAAACTGTAGGGGTACTTCTTTGTACCCATTAATATGGTACAAGTTTGTTCCCCTTGGCGGTACTGCCCCAGCGACGAGCATTTGTACCTTTTTTTTTTACTTTTCTGTACCTTTATTTCTGAGAGTGTATGTACTTTGACTTGTCTTTAAAGAAAAAATAATAAAGACAAGGTATTTTATGTTTGACCTAATCAACGGCATATTTTTTTGACGGCAAACATTTATCTTTGATACATGGAACCCATTCCAGAAAATTGTGGACAGGAGCAATTTTGGACTAATAGCAATGTGATGAGTTGAAATTAGAAGGTGATGTGAAACAGGTACAGTGGATATAAAAAGTCAACACACCGCTAAGAAATCCCATATTTCTGTGATGTGTAAAATATTTCACGAAGATAAATCATGTCAGAACTTTTTCCTACTTTAAAGTGACCAATAATTAAAACAATTCAATGGAAACAACTTAAATAAAAACCTTACAATTACCTGGTTGCATAAGTGTGCACACCATCTTATAACTGGGGATATAGCTGTGTTCAGAATTAATCAATCACATTCAAACTCATGTTAAATAGAAGTCATTACACACCTGCCATCATTTAAAGTGACTCTGATTGATCACAATTAAAGGTCAGCTGTTCCAGGAGGATTTTCTTGACATTTTCTTAGTTGCATCTCAGAGCAAAACCCATGGTCCGCAGAGAGCTTCCAAAGCATCAGAGGGATCTCATTGTTGAAAGATTTGAGCCAGGAGAGGGATACAAAATAATTTAATAATTTCAATAAAAGCATTAGATATACGATGGAACAGAGGGCAGACAGTCATCATCAGGTGGAGAAAATATGGTACAACAGAGACATCACCAAGAACTGGACATCCCTACAAAATTTATGGAAAGATGAGAAGAAAACTGGTCAGGGAGGCTTCCAAGAGGCCTACAGCAACATTAAAGGAGCTACAGGAATTTCTGGAAAGTACTGGCTGTGCGCTACATGTGACAACAATCTCTCATATTCTTCCAACACGATATCACAGGTTTTTGTGAAATAGACACGATTTCTTTACCCAAAATTCGTGACATTCACACGTAAAAGTTTGTTTTTTCGTGTCCTGGACACGATTAGTTTTTTGTGTACAGGACACGTAATATTTAGGACTCCACGAAAATTGTCACACACACACAAAAAAGCACAACAAACGTTTTTGGTCAACAACACGTTAAACAAATAAGTAAATCAAAATGTTAGGTATTGGTTAGGGTTAGGGCAATAGTAAGAGTCAGGGTTTCGTTTTATATTTCTAGTAATAAAAAGAGTTATATTCCAGAAAGTTAAGTCTGGCGCGTTTACAATTCAAGCTACGCCCACTTCATGGTTACAATGCAAGTTGAGTCAACCAATCACGACACTTGCTTTCAACACCTCAAGAAAATCGTGTCCTGGGGCCTCATTTATAAAACTTTGCGTACGATTTGCGTCAGAAGTGGCGTACGGACGAAACGTAGGATGTACGTACGGACAAAAATATTGGGATTTATTAAACCGTGCGCACGCACGTCCTACGCCGTTTTCGCTTAATAAATCACAATGAACTCTAAATGTGGCGCAGCTTTTGCGGCTTCATGTCACGCCCATATTTGCCCATAAATAGTCAAAGAAACGCCCTGAATTAATATTCATAGATTGAAACGTCATGACAAACTCGGAGGAAAACCGGAAAGGTAACGTTACTTAATGTGAAGTTTCCTGTTGGAGAGATGGAAAATAGGAGAACATGTTGTTTGCCAAAATGCCGATTTATTGGCACAATGTTGCTGATAATGTGACACAAATTATTAGGACATTGATCGACTGTGTGATGGCTCACGGGGTGTATTATTTTATTTGTCCAGTAGGTGTCGTTGGGTAACACTATTTGTGTCCTCAGGTTAATTGATGTGAAACAGGTGTGGAGAAGGGACGGTGATTAACCGTGCTACTCATAAGAAGCTGGAGGATAGCGGCTTGGGCTCTCTCTTTCTGGTTTGGGAGCTTGGTCGTCATGCTAACTCTCACACCCTCTCCAGCCCAAGGCTTGATGTTGTTTTGTACTTTCATATTTAACTTGTACTTCAGTGTAGTGATGTTTGTTCGTTTTTGATGAAATACGCATTTGCGCAAACTTTGATTACGCTGTATGGCCTCTCCATTCATGTTGCTACTCCTTGAGCCAAGGGGTCGTAACAACTGAAAATGTTTTCGATATATGAAAGGATTTTTATTGTCACTCGCGCTGCACCGATTACATTTGGGAATGGGACATTGATGCAAATTGCGCTTTGGTTTTGCCTGTTCACCCGCAGTGAAACGTACGTAATTATGAGATTATATATTATGTAGCTGATAACGACATCTATTTTATGAAATACACTTTCCCCAGTGGACAATAAAGACTATCTATATATTTATCTATATCCATATCCCCATATACATGTATTTCCATCTATCCAGCTATATATCCATCTCCCCATATATATCTGTTACATCCCCCAGTTAAAGTCCTGTGTGTAGTGTGTTCGTCTCTGTCCTCTGTCAGCCCAAAAGGTGGCGCTTATAATACCAGATCACCCACCAATCAAATACTCCTCCCTTCAATAATCCGGAGGACCGCACATTTTCACGTCAAGTTTGCTTTTTATAAATCCGAACTATTGCGTAGAGGGCGGCGTGCACATTCTTTTGTGCATATGCAGCGTTTATAAATGAGGCCCCAGGACACGAAAAAAACTACCTTTAACGTGTGGATGTCACAAATTTTGGGTACAAAAATCGTGTCTATTTTACGAAAACTCATGATACTGTGCTGTATTCTTCCTATGTACACTGAAAGTTTTTTTCACACAGAAAGTGCTTGTAATCTTTACTTAGGTTATTTTAAAGTAATGTTTACTTACTAGAAGCAATTATTTTTACAAATAATACACAAGTAAATTGCACTGGCAATTGTATCTAATTACAAAACCCAAGTAAAGGTTACTGATTTTTCTTTGTATTTCTTACTCATATTTTCTTTGTCATAGTCAATGTAATAATTAAGTAATATTTATATGTATTAGTTAATATCAATTGAATCAAGCAAATATTTTTACTATTCTATTAAATACTTTAAATATTTTAAAAAAAATATTTGCAGCTTAAGAAATGTTTGAAAGACACTTATTTCACATTTGAAATTGTATAGATATATATTGAAAATATATACATACCATTATAACCACAAACACATGGCCATAGAACTTCTTTGAAAGAACCTGGCTAAAACTGAGCAATACTTTCAAGAATCACTGCCAAACTGAAAATAAATTGTTTGTGCTGGACAAAAGCACAAATAACAATGGAGCACTCTTGTTTAAAGTTCCTTGTGGAGAGACTGGACCTTTGCTGACATTTTAAGAATTTCAAGCTCAAGAAACAGCTTCTGAAATACTTCAAATGTATATTTCAGGTTCTGCGGATAACTTAGGTTGACAGAATAGATGACACCCATGAGCAGGAGGCTAGCATTTGTCACACTTCCGCAGTCCTCCAGAACTTCTGTCCCCTCAATGATGACCGACACGTACACAGGATCTCGGTTTTCCTCTGCCACATTGGGATAATAATAATAATAATAATTCATTACATTTATATAGCGCTTTTCTTCCTTGGAACTCAAAGCGCTTTTTACATGAAAGGGGGAATCTCCTCAACCACCACCAATGTGCAGCATCCACCTGGATGACGTGACGGCAGCCATATTGCGCCAGAACACACACCACACACCAGCTTACTGGTGGAGAGGAGACGGTAATGATGAAGCCAATTAGTGTATATATGGGGATGATTAGGTGGCCATGATGGACAGAAGACAAGGGGCAGATTTGGCCAGGATGCCGGGGTTACACCCCTACTCTTTATCGATGGACATCCTGGGGTTTTTAATGACCACAGAGAGTCAAGGCCTCGGTTTAACGTCTCATCCGAAGGATCATGTGATTACTGGAGTCCTCTTTAACTGCTTCTTGGCTGAAGTCCTGTGAAATTACAGTTTTTCTCGATTGCTAAGACACATTTCTTGAAAGGTGCTCTCATTTTCTCTAAACTGTGAGCACAAAACCCAATTTTCAAGCTACATTCACAAAACCTCAGGCTCTTCTTGCAAAACCAAACTTTCACCTCAAAACAGTTCAATCTGTGCTCAAAACTGAACTATGTTGTCAAATCGTGCCACGAGTCAATCAAAATTAAAAACACAACTGAACAGTCACTAAACACTACGTAGAAAAATAGAAAACACAATGCTCAGGACATGAAGCTGGAGAAATACATGTTTATTGTTCACTGTAGGCTAAATGCATGTTGCAAAACAAAAAAACCTGTTCATTTAGCACTTGTACAAAAAGACAAAACAGTAATCTTGTGCATTTACACGTAGCATTCGGATTATGCTGGACACAGTGAATCTACTGATGTTTGGTTGTATACAAGAACATGGTCAATCACAGTAGCTCTGATTTCATCAGATATTACTGTTCTTTGTCTTCGCTGACCACCTCGACCACCTCGACCTCTTCACACAAACTCTTCCTCTCAGATTTCTATCCATTGTAGGGCCTCACAAACCAGTGCTCTCTGAACTGGCTTACTGTATATGGTCCCTCACATCATTAGCCACAATTGTGATCAATTTTGAGTTGTTGTGTTCAAGTGGTGACAACTGTGCTTTAGTTGTGTTTGACTTTTGTCATCTGTGCTCACCATTATGCAGCACGGGTGCATCACAATGAAAATTTGTGTTGACTAGTTGTGTCTAAACAGGTGAAAAGTGCTTATGGTTTTGCCAAAAGCGTGATTGATTCAATCAGTGGGTTCAGGCAACTGAGAATTTGGTTCAGACAATAGGGTTTAGTGTTTTAGCTATTGAGAAAAACAATTAAGAATTAAGAATAGATTGCAAAAAATAAAAAGTTAAGCAAATAAAAACAGATGTATTCTCAATTTAGTGTACTCAAAACAAACAATATTCAAATGTCAATTTGTATATGTAAAATTACACAACATGCTTTCCAGAGGCTAAAAAAGAAAGTCACTTTTGGGGCTATTCAGACTGAGATGGGTCAACGCCCCACGACCACCCTGGCTCGGCAGACAGGAGGCTACACACAGAGGTGCAGAGCCCTCCAGCCACCCAGACTGGAGCTGTCTATGAATTACACAATGTAATTTTGTTTACTTCTGTATGTGCTGTTATGTATGTATCCTACATATGCTATTTTTGTGTTTAATAGTATCATGTCGGTGGCAGAAGGGACATCATCATCCGTTGCTTGGTCGAGTATCTTGGAGAGAACGGAGTGGAGCTGATCAAAGACTATCAGGTATCAGATGATTATCATGACCATATTAAAATAGTTGTTTAGCCTTATTATTTGGTCTTCACTTGTGATAGACCACACTCAAAATGCATTATTAGTATGCTCTTACCCCTTTATCGCCGACATGATACTATTAAACACAAAAATAGCATACCATATGTAGCATACATACATGACAGCACATACAGATGTACACAAAAAGTTGCCCATGGGGAATGTAAGCCTGCAACTGAATTCTAATGTTGTGAACTTTGCAACTTTACATATTTATTAACGATGCGTTTTGAGACGAGTCGATGTCTAGTGCATGTCATAATCTGTGGGTCCAAAAACTCTATCTTTGCCCAGTGAAGGAAGTTTTTTGCCTCATCACTGGACCGTAAATGAATTTTTCGCAACATAACAGCGATTTACAGAAAGTTCTGTAAATCGCTGCTTTTGAGCACATATTAAGGGAGAGATGACAGGTTTGTATATACTTGTGGAGAAAATCATGTGCATTAATTGTTAATTTTGCCCTCAGTGACAGGATAAGGAGGTAAGTTTCAGGCCAACACAGAAACTGATCAGATTAAATAAAAGATTGCTTCATTGTCAGTGTGTATGACTTCATCATTAGATTATGTAATGAAAATAATTTAAGCTTTTTAATAATTTTACCTCAATCAGTGAGTCCAACATTTATTTTGGTCCCTGCAGTCCTGCCCTTCCGAAATATCTCCAAGAGTGTGGTGGTGTGCCTGTCCAAACTGGCCAAAAAGGTTCGCTCGAGATGCATCGTGGTTATTTGTTTAAACTCCTCTTCGATCTGAAATGAGAGATGAAATCACAAAATCATGTAAAAAATGAATCAATAGATCTCAAATCCTTAATTGCTGCATGAAGAAGAACTGGATTTACCAGATTTTTGCAGAACAGAGAAGGCCATCTCTCCAAGAGGTCTTAGATTGCAGGGCAATCCTTGACAACTTCTCTTCTTCTGAGAGCAAAATACTTTTCAATTTTCTGATGAATTGCCCTCATTGTTCTTCTTCTTTATTTCCTTCAGCAAATCTAGTCTCTCCTTCTCTAAGGTTTCTTCAGACTCACCAACTGGCAGTGGTGGCAGATAGTTGACTTCAGCTTTTTTTGCCTTTTAAAGCCTTTAGGTGAACCCTCTTCACTGGACCATCGTCTCTTCTGTGTGTTCACCTCAAGCTCTAGAAGGGGTAATTGGCGACCTCTTAACTTTGCCCTGTAGTTGCCAATTTTATACTTCATCCTCTGTTGCCAACCATATAGGCCATTAAAAGACCCTGGCTCTTTGAGGCATGGGTATTTTTCAACCAAGGTTTCAGCAACAGCTAAAATCTGGACACAAGTTGGATATGCTGTGAAGCCAAATATAGTCTCTGCGAGCTTCTCAAGAATGCTACTTGTAACTCGTGGGTTATTCAAAAGTTTGCCATCATTTTCTTCATAAGCTTGCTTTCCTGCTTCCAGTGCAAAGTCTACATCATAAGAAAAGACTGGTATTCCAAACTTAAGTGGCCATGGCTTACACCTGTAGGATGGTCCACTCTCATCTGGGGAGGAAAGCGGAATTGTCGCATCCAGATGAAGAGGAGGTTGCTTCCGTAGGTAGTGGAACTGGAGATTCGACATCTGACCTGTCTACAGGAGTAAGACTCAAGATCACTGGTTCAGTTTTTACTACTCTTAGGGTAGCTTTGTCCTGTACTTCCTCAATTACGGTCAAAGTGAAGAACTTACCGTCGAAATCCATGTCCTGGTACATAACAGTGAATGGTCCTGTAAGATCAAATGTCTCTCGAAGAACATCATTGAGGTCCTGAAGTGTGCTTGGGATGCCTGCAGGTAAAAGTAGTTTGCGGACATCATTCTCTGCAAAAAGGATCTGCAGTTTCGCTGAGGTTGCCATATCAACAGGAAAAGGCTGCAACAACAGAAAAGAGGAAGTACAAGATAAAGCTAACACAGAGACATTTTCACAAACGTCTCTCCTCATACTTAAAAAGATGCAAACGTGGTGCTTCAAAGTTGTCAGGTGTCTTCCAGCAAGTGTGTATGAAGCCAAAGGATAAAAATCTTTAAGCTCTGTTTGCTCAAGTAACTGCACACTGCCTGTGTTCTCCAGTTTATAACTCCTCAGGTGTTCATTGTACCATGTATTTTGTTGACTCACAAAAAGTGTCAGTTTTTTATTAATTATCATTATCTGCAACACTTCAGAAAAGTCAGGCAGTCCTGCAGCAGAACCACAACACAACAACAAGTTGGTGCCTAAACTGCACACATTTTTGGCAACATGCATAGCCGTAACAGAAGGGAATTTGCATTTCACCAGTTCCTTTAGATCATCCTTAAGCCCATCTAAAGAGACCTCTTGTCACGGATAGACCGGCGTAGTGCGGTGGAGTCGCTATAGTCCGTTCAACACTGGTTTATTATGAATTACACAACATAAAACAAACCGAGAACGGCGAACAAAAGCTAATTGGTTAAATCAAATAAACAATGCGCATATCGCTCATCTCATCATCTCATCTTCAACCGCTTATCCGGGGTCGGGTCGCGGGGGTAGCAGCTCTAGCAGGGGACCCCAAACTTCCCTTTCCCGGGCAACATTAGCCAGCTCTGACTGGGGAATCCCGAGGCGTTCCCAGGCCAGTGTGGAGATATAATCTCTCCACCTAGTCCTGGGTCTTCCCCGAGGTCTCCTCCCAGCTGGACGTGCCTGGAACACCTCTCTAGGGAGGCGCCCAGGTGGCATTCGTACAAGATGCCCGAACCACCTCAACTGGCTCCTTTCTATGCAAAGGAGCAGCGGCTCTACTCCGAGTTCCTCTCGGATGACTGAGCTTCTCACCCTATCCCTAAGGGAGAGGCCAGCCACCTTTCTGAGAAAACCCATTTCGGCCGCTTGTACCCGCGATCTCGTTCTTTCGGTCATGACCCAGCTTTCATGACCATAGGTGAGGGTAGGAACAAAGATTGACCGGTAGATCGAGAGCTTTGCCTTTCGGCTCAGCTCTCTTTTCGTCACAACGGTGCGGTGAAGCGAATGCAACACCGCCCCCGCTGCTCCGATCCTCCGACCAAACTCCCGCTCCATTGTTCCCTCACTCGCGAACAGGACCCCGAGGTACTTGAACTCCTTCACTTGGAGTAAGGACTCATTCCCTACCCGGAGTAGGCACTCCACCGGTTTCCTGCTGAGAGTCATGGCCTCAGATTTAGAGGTGCTAACCCTCATCCCAGCCGCTTCACACTCGGCTGCGAACCGATCCAGTGAGTGCTGAAGGTCACCGACCGATGAGGCCATCAGGACCACATCATCCGCAAAAAGCAGTGATGTGACCATCAGCCCACCGAACGGGAACCCCTCCCCCCCATGACTACGCCTTGATATCCTGTCCATGAATATTACAAACAGGATTGGTGACAAAGCGCAGCCCTGGCGGAGGCCAACCCCCACCGGGAACGAATCCGACTTACTGCCGAGGACACGGACACAGCTCATGCTTTGAGCGTACAGAGATTGGATGGCCCTGAGAAGAGACCCCCTCACCCCATACTCCCGCAGCACCTCCCACAAAAGATCCCGGGGTACCCGGTCATACGCCTTCTCCAGATCCACAAAACACATGTAGACTGGATGGGCATACTCCCAGGCCCCCTCCAGGATCCTTGCGAGAGTAAAGAGCTGGTCCGTGGTTCCCGGCCAGGACGAAAACCGCATTGTTCCTCTTCAATCTGAGGTTCGACTATTGGCCGAACCCTCCTTTCCAGCACTTTGGAGTACACTTTACCAGTGAGGCTGAGGAGTGTGATACCTCTGTAATTGGCACACACTCTCTGGTCCCCTTTTAAAGAGGGGAACCACCACCCCGGTCTGCCACTCCTCTGGCACTGTCCCAGACTTCCATGCAATGTTGAAGAGGTGTGTCAACCAAGACAGCCCTTCCCCACCCAAAGCTTTTAGCATTTCTGGACGAATCTCATCAGTCCCTGGGGCTTTGCCACTGTGGAGTTGTTTGACTACCTCAGCGACTTCCCCCAGGGAAACTGACGATGACCCTCCATCAGCCTCCAGCTCTGCCTCTGTACTAGAGGGCGTGTAGGTCGGATTCAGGAGCTCCTCAAAATGCTCTTTCCAGCGCCCGATCACATCATCAGTTGAGGTCAACAGTGTCCCATCCTTACTGTACACAGCTTGGATGGTTCCCCGTTTTCCCCTTCTGAGGTGCCGAACGGTTTTCCAGAAGCATTTTGGTGCCGACCGAAAGTCCTTCTCCATAGCTTCTCCAAACTTCTCCCACACCCGCTGCTTTGCCTCTGACACGGCAGCGGCTGCAGCACTTCGGGCCTGTCGGTACCCTGCAACTGCCTCCGGAGTCCCCAGGGCTAGCATATCCCTGAAGGCCTCCTTCTTCAGTCGGACAGCTTCCCTGACCACCGTGGTCCACCACGGTGTTCTAGGGTTACCACCCCTTGTGGCACCTAGGACCTTGAGACCACAGCTCACCGCCGCAGCTTCAGCAATAGAAGCTTTGAACATTGCCCACTCAGGTTCAATGCCCCCAACCTCCACAGGGATGCCTGAAAAGCTCCGCCGGAGGTGTGAGTTGAAGATCTTTCGGACAGGGGCCTCCTCCAGACGTTCCCAGTTCACCCGCACCACCCGTTTGGGCTTACCTGGTCTGTCCAAAGTCTTTCCCCACCCTCTGATCCAACTCACTACCAGATGGTGATCAGTTGACAGCTCTGCCCCTCTCTTCACCCGAGTGTCCAAAACATGCGGCCTTAGATCAGCCGATATGATCACAAAATCGATCATTGACCTTCGGCCTAGGGTGCTCTGGTACCATGTACACTTATGCGCCTCCTTATGTTCGAACATGGTGTTTGTTATAGACAATCCATGACTAGCACAGAAGTCCAATAACAAACGACCGCTCGGGTTTAGATCAGGAGGCCGTTCCTCCCAATCACGCCTCTCCAGGTGTCTCCATCGTTGCCCACATGTGCGTTGAAGTCTCCCAGCAGAATGATGGAGTCCCCTACTGGAGCCCTATATAGGACTCCCTTCAGGGTCTCCAAGAAGGCTGAATACTCCGAACTGCTGTTTGGTGCATAAGCACAAACAACAGTCAGAGTTTTCCCCCCACCACCCTTAGGCGTAGGGAGGCAAACCTCTCATCCACGGGGTAAACTCCAACACCGCCGTGCTCAGACGTGGGCTCGTGAGTATCCCCACACCAGCCCGCCGCCTCTCACCCTGGGCAACTCCAGAGAAGAACAGAGTCCAACCCCTATCCAGGAGTAAGGTTCCAGAGCCACGGTTGTGCGTAGAGGTAAGTCCCACCAGATCCAACTGGTATCGCTCCACCTCACGCACAAGTTCTGGCTCCTTCCCCCAGTGAGGTGACGTTCCACGTCCCCAAAGCAAGCTTCTGCCGCCCGGGTCTGATCCGTCGAGACCCCCCACCTTCACTGCCACCCATATGACAGCGCACCCGACCCCTGCGGTTGTTCCTGTGAGTGGTGGGCCCACAGGATGGAGAGGAGAGAGATGCCACGTATCTCGTTCGGGCTGTGCCCGGCCGGGCTCCGTGGCAAACCCGGCCACCAGACGCTCGCTTTCGAGCCCGCCGTCTGGGCCTGGCTCCAGACGAGGGCCCTGGGCTTCCTCCAGGCAGGGTCTCGCTCCTTTTCCCTCTATCTTTCATGGGGTCTTGGTGAACCATTCTTAGTCTGGCCCCTCGCCTGAGACCACTTTGCCTTGGGAAACCCTACCAGGAGCATGAAGCTCCAGACAACCCAGCCCTCAGGTTCATAGGGGCACACAAACCTCTCCACCACGTTAAGGTGATGATTCCCGGGGAGGCGCATATCGCGTCTTACATAAATAACGGTTTAACCCCAGCAACAACTTAATAAACACACTCACCTCTAATCCGATGTGACATGGAACAATGCTAAGCAAGGAGTGACTTGCTAGCGACCCCTTTATATCTCCCATGATTACAATGACAAACCGTGAGACAAAACGTAAACAAGGAAGTGAACAAGAAAGTGCATCCCCGAAATATGTCCGTGTAGCAACGCCACCACACCATCGTGACACCTCTGTTGTTTTTGTGATGCAAGCAAGTGATGATTGCAAGTGATGGTTTGACAGCATGGGATTGATGGTATGCAACCATGAGCTGGTGCTTATTTGCAAGGGACAGCAAGATATTCCTGAAACAACCAGTGTGTCTGACCACCTTCTTGAAAAAGCTGTGTTTGGCCTCAAATCTCATTGCCCAAAAGGCAGATAGGGGGCCAAATTCCCGAATGAGCTGAGGATAGTGCTCAAGGAAATGGTGCTTAGGAATGAGCTTACGTTGGGGGAAAACATAAAGGAATCTGCTTTGATGTTCTGAAATGATGCTGTCAAGATAGCATATACTTTCTTCTGTATAGACTGGAGACATGACAAGGTCCTCAATGTCTTTCAGTGTCATCAGCATCTGCCATACAGGCTCTTGTTCTGGTACTTTTAAACCTATTATCAGAGGCAAAAGACGTAACAAGCACCAATTTTCAATAAGATGAGGGTGATTTGTTTTATCACTCCACTTGTATGGGAAATTGCAAATGGAATCATTCAGTTCCTGAGAGAAAAATATGTTTTCTTGATCAAGTTGTCAAATGCCAAAGCCATTTCAACTGGAACAATGCCCTCCAGTAGATCATGTAAAACATCTGGAGGGTAACCAGATGTCACATGAAAATGTTCAAGTTTTTTTGCCAATGCACACTGTTTTTACACCATAACAAGGAGTAACAAGGAGTGTGATCTGGACTAGACACATCTGTCTGGACATGCAGTGTATGCTGATCTTTGGTTCTTTGAGGAAAAGACCCAGATCTCACTTCATCGGACTGAAACATGTTCCGCTCCGCAACACAAAACCATATGACCCTGCAAAGCTTTCGACAAATCCTGCCACAGAGTGCGCCCCAAATTATTTGCCACCACACTGACCACAGTCCCTTTAATGTCATTCCCTAATGCTGGAACAAAAAGACCATCTTTCTCCAAGCTTTGAATATCTGTTAAAAGTGGCTCTAAAACTCGCTGGAATCCAAACTGCTTGGTGTCTGCAGCCTTACACAGAATTGCAAGGTAGATTGATGTCAATGTGGAACGTAACTGCACCGGAATGTTTCCCAACACCCAATAGACAGCTGTGACTTTGTGCTTTTTTTAGATGTCCCAAGCGGATTACATACATCAAAGTTATCAATGTACAGGATGAGACCAACTCTTTTCTCCTCTACAGAGAAAAAATCATTTTTTGATGTCTGGTACTTAATGTAATTTTCAGATTTGATTTCCCCTTCAAATGTGTTTTCTTGAAAAGATTTTCCTAGGACCTGCACTAACGAGGGCAATATTGGGACCTACTGAAAGGTTTCCCCTTTTTTTATCAAGTATGTGTTCCTCTGGTTCAACAACTGAAAACTTCTTTCTCATGAATTCTCTTCTCTTGTATGAAGTTGTGAAAGGGGCACCTGTCCCCAAGGCAGTACTTATAGGGTGTCTCACAAATATTCTTTTTTACTAAATCTGAGATAATGGCTGGATCCAGATCACAATTATGGCTTTTCAAGGTGGACACCACAACATCTCTTAAAAGTGGACCAGAGGCAGTGGTGGATATAAACTGAGGCTCGTCTACTATTTCATCAATGCATTTGTTTGGGACATTGCATATGCCACTGCTTTAAACTTACTTAAGTGGCTGCTAAGATGCAAAAAATACTTACCTCTTCTCTGACTCAAAGCTACATATCTGACACATCCATCTCATGTTGTGGCACCTGAAACCTAAACAAAATGACATGAAGTTTAACTGACAATTTACTAATTTGATCTTACCTTGTGTCGGCCATGGAGTTCAAATTATCAGTCAGAAGGTCCTATATTCTGTAAAATAAAAAGGGTTATCTATATGCTTTTCACCTAATTTTTACTAACTCAAGGATGCACATTGATATTTCATTTTTTAAATGTACATATCATGTATTACAAAGTATTTGTAAATTATTATCTCATATATTATTCTTCTAGTTTTGTGAAACGTTTAGTAGTTTACAGAATATTAACAATTTTGACGGTAATTTTTCCCATTGAAATACATTGACGGAATGTTCAAGACAAAAGTGTTAATTGAGCTAACTAGCCACTGCTGTAAACTATGCTGGCATCAAGCACACTTTCACAATTCCAGCAAGAATTGTACTCTCATAGTTTTGTAATATTACAGTAATATTGGCAGAACACTTTTCCTTTTTTTATGTAAAACGAATATCATATAACAATAAAATCTAGTCGTTCTAACCAGCAGCATATTTACCTCGTCTAGCTTTGATAAAACTACAATCTCATGTAATGAGACCTTTCCCGGCAAAAGGGACATAACTTGTGCCAGCGAACTTAGTTAGCTAGCTAGCAGGAGAATACACTATGCTAGCGGTGCAGCTGCTTTCAGTGCGGAGAAACTTACCTTTATGGTTTCATATTCATGTTCTTTCACGTCTCAGTCAACAAAGTCTGCCAACCTTATTGAAATGGTGACCATGAAATGTGGAGGTATAGTAAGTGTCTGACGAAAGACCGCACAAATGTGGGGAGGTGCTTTGACGTCATGCTCCGAATGCAGAGAAGCTTTTTTTACTTTTTTATTTAAACTTTCTTTAACCAGGTAGGCCGATTGAGAACAAATTTTCATTTACAACAGCGACCTGGCCAAGATAAGGCAAAAAATGAGCAAGACAACATATAGTTTCACAAATACACAAACACAAGAGTGCAAATAGCAGTGGGACACAGTAAGGAATACAGCTTGCCAGATTCACTTATGACACTCAAAAAGCGCAGCATTTACACTCAATTACATTTTACTTGGAAATATCAACTAATTAAGTCAATTAACTGGTTTAGTAAATGCAGTGGCGGCTGGTGAAAAATATTCTTGGTGGGGCTGTGCCATACTTTATGTTTCTGTTACCATCGCAATACAATTTAACAAAAACTGCAGGACAGCAGAGCTCAGTGAAATAGTCAGTAATTATTTAATGCCAATATTAAAAAGTTGAGGCATTCTTACACAAAAACACCATATTGCACAAACACAAGCCTTTCGTATGCATTTAAACAGAACCTTTGGACTGGAAGAAAAGCTTACAGTATTTTATGATTACACTAAATGTAACTAATTGTTAATGTGCCCAAGAACTGCAACAATTAATTGATACAAAACAACATATATATAGTAATATTAGCAAACACACTATTAACACTTTCTAAAGTACCATATATAACTGGATGATTTTTTATGCTAAGGTCAACTATATACAACGAAACATGTGGTCAGTGCTGCTGTGTGTGTCATCTTATTTGTACTGGAATTTTGCCCATCTGTACTTCTGAGTGGCAAACCTCTCAATGGCTTTTATTAAAGTCAGGAATGTCCCTGACAAGTTTCTTCTCCATGGAGAGCATAGCCAGAGCACTCAGGCGGTCCTGTGTCATGCTGTTTCTCAGAAAGGTCTTGATCCTCTTCAGTGTAGAGAAGCACCTTTCTGACTCAGCTATTGTCATGGGTGTGGTGATGAGGATATTGAGGAGGATGACAGTCTGTGAAAGTGCCCTGAAGGTTGTTCTCCATGAAGAACTGGTACAGCGACACTGCACCACTACAAGCCTTGAACTCACTGTTCTCATAGATTTGGTTTTGAGCTTGGCCTTGTTCAACATGGGGTACGCCTCCATGGTTGTTTCAAGCACTGTATCGGGGAACTTCACACTGTGTTGTGGGAACTAGTCTCCGTGGAACAGTGTTGCACTGATGAGGTGCTGGGTGAAGGAGAACCTCTCCTTGGCATGGATCAGGATGGCGTCACATACCTGCGAAAGATACATCATCAGCTTTAATTTGCAATAAAGCGACATTTAAGACAAGTGATCCTGACTGAACACATGCCATGACATGAACACATGTCCAAGTCAATTATATGATTACTAAGGTGCTTATTGTTCAGGGTTTTGGCTACATACTACTGGGCCTGAAAAAAAGTTATAGGGGAAACACTGACAATTACATCACAACGTACCTCTGTAGCCAACCTCTGTTGTTCTACTGGTCCCAGCATCCTCCGTCGCTTTATGGGCTGCTGCTGCTCGTCAGATGCACTGTCCCACACAAACAGGGAATGGAGGCCCTGGGTCCAGAAAATAAAGTTTAATTTGATAACTTGTCATCAGACTTCTTAATTCACTGTAACCCCCCAACACACACACACACACACACAAAGCCAGTGATTCATACACACACAAACTATACCTAGTAACTGCTTTTAACCTGTGATGTACATAATTAACTTATGTTATCATGTATTTAAGCCTTTTTCTATGACATTTGAGAGAGGGATGCAACATCATTTTGTTCTGCTATGCACTTGTCCTCTGTAAGTAATAGTCTGAATAACAATAAAGTTCATCTTCAATAACAACTAGTACTCTTCTAGAAAATGACATGGTGAACACCTGAATAAGCCTGTTATTACAAACTGTGTAATACTTTCCTGCATTATCATCAAAGTCTGATTGCGCCTTCTCTTTCCATTTAAAATACAAAAAAATATATCATATACATCGCGGGTACAAGCGGCCGAAATGGGTTTTCTCAGAAAGGTGGCTGGCCTCTCCCTTAGGGATAGGGTGAGAAGCTCAGTCATCCGAGAGGAACTCGGAGTAGAGCCGCTGCTCCTTTGCATAGAAAGGAGCCAGTTGAGGTGGTTCGGGCATCTTGTACGAATGCCACCTGGGCGCCTCCCTAGAGAGGTGTTCCAGGCACGTCCAGCTGGGAGGAGACCTCGGGGAAGACCCAGGACTAGGTGGAGAGATTATATCTCCACACTGGCCTGGGAACGCCTCGGGATTCCCCAGTCAGAGCTGGCTAATGTTGCCCGGGAAAGGGAAGTTTGGGGTCCCCTGCTAGAGCTGCTACCCCCGCGACCCGACCCCGGATAAGCGGTTGAAGATGAGATGAGATGAGAGAAAAATATATCATTGGTATGTGCTCTATGATAATCACTGACTTTGATGACAAGACACATTTAGGCTTTTACACTGTTGGAAGTGAGCTATTCATCCTTCTAACAACAACAGCTTTATCAGCCAATAGTAAATATAGTTATTTACCTGATTGTTATCATGCTGTCTGTGAACCTCTGGACAAGTGCTTTAATGAAGACAGGGTCGATGTTCCTCTTCTGCACCTGGCTGAAAACCAGGATGACAGCATGCAGTCTAACAGCTCGTTCTGTATCGTCTTTGACGTGCCCTTAAACACGGTAGCTGTCTTCAGGTGCTCCTCCAGCACATGGTCAATCGAGGCAACAAAATCCACCAAGCCCCGGATAATTCCGGGGTTGCCCGAGGAGTCAGTCTCATCATGCCCACGCAAAGCAAACTCAAAAGCCCCACAAAACTTCACACAATCAATCATTTTGGATAAAATGTGCCTGTTTTTATCCACCTCTTCATTATGTTTCCTCACCGCAATCCTGTGGCCGTCATCCAGCTGCCTAGCAATGTTCACCCTTCCTAATATGGCTAGCTTAATGGAGTTATCCATGTGCGCCCTGGTGTTTCTTGATTTTCTCAGGTGCTTCATATCCCTCACTCCAGTACCTGTCCATGCGGGATCTGTCCCCGTGGTTTTAAAAAGCAAGCACGGAAAGCAAAATAAAGCACTAGCATGAGTGCACCCAGCTAGCCAAGCCTTCCTGATGTACCAGCTACTACAGAAGCTGCGAATATACTGGCGCCCCTAGAGTCCGGTCCTTCTTTTATCAAGGGCGAGCTTGGGGCGCAGAAAAATGCGCCCCTCTTGGATTCGATTTAAGAACGCTGATTGGCTAAAGTTTATGTCAATCATTCATATCTTAAATTAGCAATTGGTTTAACTGCTACATAGACTTGCCTCTTTGGGGCGCTTTCTATTGCGCCCCAGAGCTGTGACGAATCTGCCGAGGCATACAGACAGGCAGAGGAAAGGTTGAGAATATGATTTTCTATCATATTTTACACATATTACTGGGTGCATTCCATATGTAAAACACACAAATATTGAGATACTAATGTTTTTATCGTTATTATTATTTTTATTTCATTTGTTTTATTTTGTGGCTTAGGGGGGGCGGCGCCCTAGCGCCCTCTATTGGCCAGCCGCCACTGAGTAAATGTTACTTAAATCGAAGGATTACATTTACATACAAAACTGAGTACACATAATTACAAACAATAACCAAGTAATGCACTACATGAATAACCGCTATTTTAAAGTAAAAGCAATAAATGTGTATTTCTTTGTAGAATTTATATAGATAATTGAAATAATAATTACAAGTCCAAAAAAAACATTTTTTACAGTGTAGGGGCTATGAGGTTGCAAAACCAGAAACCTTTTCTTACGAAGAAAAACATCCAAACCCAGCTGAAGTTTGCAAAAAGAAACATCAAATCTCCCAAAAGCATGTGGGAAAATGTCTTGTGGTCTAATGAAACCAAGGTTTGCTTTTCGGCCATAACTCCAAAAGGTATGTTTTTGGGGAAAAAACAACACTGCACATTATTATCAAGAACACCATACGCACAGTGAAGCATGGTGGTGGTAGCATCTTTTTTAATTTTCTTCAGATGGAACTGGAATTATGGACAGTTTCCTCTACCAGGGAACTTTGTCACAAAACCTTCATGCATCCATACATCAACATGCATCTGTGGATGCTGCAAAGAAATGGCCACAAAAGCAGAAATCAAGTCAATCGCAATGTATTACCCAGTCATTGTAAACAACACTTCAACATATTGCTTTTCAAATACAATGACAAAAATCCCATAATAAATTAAGATTATTTAATAAATTGAGCAAAACTAACATTGGAAAAAAAGACAAATGATAAAAAATAATATTAGTTGTAATAATAATAATAATATTGAAATCAACATAAAATACATCAGAATTGATTTTAAATTAGTGTATATTTTAGAAAAACGAATTAAATTCACAACTACAACGTCAAATAATGTGTTTTTAATTTTCAAATAATATTCTGTTTGTTTGTATGCATTTTTCATACATAACGTTTTCAGAATTGGGGATGTACTAAAAACGAATCTCTTCAGCAAGATCTATGATTAAATGTAATCAGGACAAGGGGTACAAAGGTTAACATAATTCTCGGATTTCACAATCCACCCTGCTGTCTTTGCTGGGCTGAACCTCATCTCCCCTGGGATGTCCACTCTCCGATTGCTATTTGGGGGATGGAGTCTTTGGCTCGCTGTTGATCTCTATTGCCGTCCATGTCAATGTGAGTAAACCCTGTGAGTGCTAGATTTTTGTCATTTTTGTCATCACCCTGTGGTTGCAGTAGATTTTTGTCATTTGGTTGATGCTTGTTAAAGTGGGTGGATTGATATCTGGTCTGTGCAGGGCTTACTTTATTTAGGGCCACAGTTTCACCAGACCCCCCTGTCTCAGCCCCAGATTTGATGCTATATTATTGTGCCATGGGAGTAGGGAACCTGGGTTTCAAACTTTTACTTGTGTGTTTGTTACGTACCCAGTTGGTTGAGCTGGTATGTGTATTTTCCCCATGTTGTTGTGTCTCCATATTTGTCCTTAATTCTTCCCAGGTGCGGTGGGTCGCTGTTGATGGAGTGGGCGTGGCAGTGAAGACTAAATAAACCATACCAACTGCCCCACGGCGATTTCAGTTGTGGCCTACTTGTTAAGTTGCTGTACACTCCAGGGCGGCCTTGGGCAGTTGCGTACCCCAGCCACTTGAGGAGGGGGCGTAACAGTGTTGCTCAATGTACTCTAAGACATGAGCCATTGGACCACACCATGGGACCTACCAAGCCCTAAGAACGTGTAGCTGACCCTTTCGGAGGCCCTCCTGATCTGACCATGACTGTATACTTTGGACATAACATATATGCATGTATTAATTATTATACTATTAAAAGTTCACCCAGCACAGCCAGAAGAGGACTTGTACCCCCTCAGAGCCTGGTACTTTACTAGGTTTATTCCTAAATTTGACCCTAAATTAATACTTATAAGCAGAGAGAATACACCAAGTCAACAGTGTAATCTCTAAAGCAGAGCAGAGAAACATTCTTCTAAATAGCCTCAGGGGCGTGTCAAAATGTTACTATTAGAAAGAACCTGTTAGCCACCCTTTCTGTCAGAAAAACCCTGTCAGCCATCGTTGCCATACTTTGCAAATGTGATAACAATCAGCACCGATCACAACCGTAAATCTCTTTGAGCTAATATTAAAACTCCATTCAGCAGAGCACACAGCATCAAGCAGATTCCTGTTCTAATGTCTTCATTGTTCACTCAGTGGTTCTCCCTTAACATCCATCACCACACCTGAAAACTGACTCAGTACTTTTCTATCAAAACTGCAAAAACCCTACTTATACATAATTTTTGATATGCAGACACATTAATAGTACATTTCCATAACAGTGTTCGTGAAAGCACTTTGTGACAATTGTTATTGTAAAAAGGGCTTTATAGAATAGATTTAATTGATTGATTGATATTTGGTGATATGACTTTGTTGAACAAATAATGTATGGCATCTGCATCACAGCTGTAAGTGGTTATTTTGTAATGATTGTTTCCAAAATTGTGGGTCGTTCTGTGCACCCCTTGTAGAAACTGGTAGTGGATCACTCTGTGAACTAAACATGTTACAGTACAACAAAAAATATATTATTTTTAATTTAATCGGCAATGCACATTTAACTAGGCATCTGTCGTATTCGTTCTTCCTTGGTGTGAAACACTCACTGTTCATTGCAGCCAACACAATCTCCATTAGATGGCAGCATCACACTTCCACTTATTTTGGTGCTGTATACGTCGTGAACACTACTACAGAAATAGCTCAGTTGGGCAGCAAAAAACCATGACATGTTACTGTTATATGGCACTTTTCGGAAAATAACATGAGGTGTGTTTTTATTATCGAAGGATGCGATGTGAAAAAAGGTTCGCAAATGAAATACAATGAAAGAAGAGGTTTTGATGGTTTTAAGTAAGAAGTAAGCAGAAAATGTTCATGTCAATACATACATGCACAATTATGAGGGTTTTTTCTGCGGCTTTGTCCAAATCTATCTCTGTGGTGTGTAGTTCTCTAAGATTCGGACCATAACTTACTTACTGAGATCTGTAAGCAATTATTTTATTTTCTCGTGGAAAATCCGTTTGCGCACCAAGTAAAATGTAATCCGACCCGCAGTTTTCCGACAGTGACGACACCTTTTAGACCCTTGTAATTGATCACTTTTCTGTGAACTGAACATGTTTCAGTAACCTACAATATAAAATGTGCACTTTGGATCTATGCACGTTCTACATGCTTTAGACTAATTTACTTACAATGAATATAGATCCAAGAAGCACTGCATACCCAGAAAGACAAACGCTAAAAACTTTCCATTTTGTTTCCTTTTTTATTATAGTTGATGATTTATTTTTAGGACTTGTCGAAACTAGCCAAATGAGGCGACTTGACACGAAAAAGCGCACATTGTATTATTTTTGTTTCAAGTGGAAATAACTAGTAGCAGAATGTTACTGGCAAAGGTTTGCCTTCAGCAATACATACTTTACTGCGGTGAAAGTTAACCAAGCAATTGCTTTATATTCGAGATTCAGACTGTCACCGTCAATAGGCTACCTCATAAACGAAATCTGCAAAAAAAAGCAAACTACTTTTCCCGATTCTGCTGGCGAGGGCGAACAAGCAGCACACTTTTCTGTATTAATTAATTAATGTATCTTTCAGAGTCAAAAAGAACGTGAAGAGGTGGTTAAGGCACCGTCTTAAAAGTATACCATCTGGTCATGTTTATGAAAGTTTATGAAGCTGATGTAATTGTCAATATCTTGTAGTAAAATAACCAACCATATAGTTTCAGCGACAACTGCTCTACCATCAACATCCTTTACCATCACATTATTCATACTTTCAATATGACAGAGGTCCTTTCCAGTCTTGTTTTTCTGCCAGTCATCCCCATACTCTTTATATGCTACCATCTCTGACACACTCTCTGCAGAATGTGTAATAGATAAACTGAGCGTGAATAAACATTGAATTATAGCTGATGTTTATGTGTATTTCATTGGTCTTTAAAGTGAGCAGAGATTGCTCTGTGTGTGCTTGCCATGATCCTCATGGAGAGGCCAATTATGTCATCATAATCCGAACTATCAATAAATTCTCGTTCGAAAGACAAAAGTGTCAAATTGTTCAGGAGTCCAGTCAGCATGGATGATCTCAGGCGCGCTTGAATCCTATTTGTTGCGGAGAAAAGTCTCTCAACGCTGCAGGACGTTGAAGGCAGTGCTATAATCGCCCTCAAAACACTATTTATGTTGGGAAATATTTAGGCAGGGCACCTATCCAGTACTTCCATTAATGTGGAAAAGTCAGTCTGAGCATTTTAACAAAGTCACCATCCGAATCATCCCGAAATGTCACATATGTAGCTTTCAGTGTTTCAATCAGTGATATGCAGTCTGTCACACAGATAGCTAATGGTGCAACTTTGATAGCACCAACGTGATGATGCTTAAAAGCTTGGTGAACTGATACACATGACATTTCTGAATTTTCGATTTTTAGTAGCAACTAATATGTTAAATTCTAAATGTCCTCAATGAAAGACAATTGAAAATTAAAAATGTATTATTTATTTATTCATTCATTTTATTATTTTCATGAATCTGATTGGGTGGCCCATCTGTCAATCTGTGCCCAACCAGGCCCACCCATAAATCCGTGCCTGGTCTACACACACCCCCGTTTTTGTGGTGTGAAAAGATGTCAGAGCTTTTTCCACCTTTAATGTGACCTATGAACAATTCAATTGAGAAAAAAACTGAAATCAGTACTTTTTGATTTTATTAAAGCACACACAATAACCTGGTTGCATTGGTGGGCACACCCTCAAGCTAATACTTTGTTAAAGCACCTTTTGATTTTATTACAGCTCTCTATTAGCATGGCACATCTTGACTTGGCATTGATTGCTCACTCTTCTTTGCAAAAGCGCTCCAAATCTGTCAGATTGCAAAGGACATCTCCTGTGCACAGCCCTCTTCAGATCACCCCACAGATGTTCAATTGGATTCAGGTCTGGGCTTTGGCTGGGCCATTCCAAAACAGTAATCTTCTTCTGGCGAAGCCATTCTTTTGTGGATTTAGATGTGTGCTTTGGGTCGCTGTCATGCTGAAAAGTGAACTTCCTCTTCGTCTTGTCACACCCTGATCTGTTTCACCTGGCTTGTCATTATAACCTGGGCTTTATATGTGTTTCCTGTTCCCTGTTGCCAGATCGTTTGTTTTTACACTCGTTTCCAATGTTACCAAGTTCCGTGTTAACTGTCTCTGATTCTGATTCCAGTTCTGACCTGTTTCCATTCCTGACCCTGGTACTATAGTTTATGTAACCTGCTTAACCCTATTTGCTCCCCACATTGACGTGGAAGTCAAAGCAGGTTTTTGCTAAAATTGACTGGTATTTTGAAGTGTTCATAACCCTGACTAAGGTCTGGTTCCAGATGTTGAAAAAAAGTCCCAAAGTATGGATGTGCAGTGTTGTTTTTGCGGCCAAAATTCCTTTTGGAGTTATACCAAAAAATTAAATCTTGGTTTCATCAGACCATAACACATTTGCCCGCATTCTTGTGGTTGGCTTGATGTTTGTTTTTGCAAGCTTCAGCCGGGCTTGGATGTTTTTCTTTGTAAGAAAAGGCTTCCATCTTGCCACCCTATTCCATAGCCCATAAATATAAAGAATACGGGAGATTGTTGTCATATGTAGCACACAGACAGTACTTTCCAGAAATTCCTGCAGCTCGTTCAATGTTGCCGTAGGCCTCTTGATATCCTTCCTGGCCCTGAAATTTCATCTATAGTCTTTTCATCAATTTTGGAGGGACATCCAGTGCTTGGTAACATATCTGTTGTGTCAAATGTTCTCCACTTGATTATGACTGTCTTCCCTGTGTTCCATTATATATCTAATGCTTTGTAAACTCTCTGTACCTTTCTCCTGACTAATGTCTTTCATCAATGAGATTTCTCCCTAATACTGGACACAGCCACACCCCAAGTTGCACACTTATGCAACAAGGTTATTGTAAGATTTTTATAAATAATTCCCCCAACTTCTTTTTTCAATTGAATTGTTCACGTTATAGGTCACATTAAAGGTGAAAAAAATTCTGACATTTTATCTTTGCCTGATTTTTTCAAATCACAAAAACCTGCTATTTTACAGGGGAATGTAGACATTTTATATCCAATGGTTATTTTAATCAATGTTTTTTTGGTTTGAGCTCTTGACATTTTTCTCAATTAAGATGTTAAAACAATATTAATAATAAAGTTGTAATTCTGAATGATTTTTATGGTAGTTGTCCTTGACACTACATAGGCCTATAGCAGTCTATTATCGAAGTTACATTGGGTCTTAGGTATTTTTTGTAAATAAATATTACATTCACTTTATTAATAATGGAAAACAATAGTAATGTAATTGATAGGGTACCGAATTCTGAGCTCAATGAAACCTGCTTTGATTGGTCTTTTTTGTGCAATTGGCGTTTACCAGTAGAAAATACACTGACTATGCACATTTCACACGCTCCCTTAACAGGGAACACACGGAGAATCCGCTATAAACATGACTACAAAGACTGCAGGTTTCTTGAATATAAAGCTAACTTCACCGCAGTCAATTATTTGTCTGTGGAACGTTTAAGGCAAACACCTCCTGCGTCATAGCCTCTTTAGAAAAAACCCGTTGGCTTGGGAGCGGGACACGTACAATAAGACAATGACGCAAAGTGTATTTCTGAATCGTGACTCAGCCATCCACACATGTCTGATGTGAGAGGCCGTACTCCACATCGAAGCGTTACAGGTAGCGAGAAAACGGTTGGAGAAAACGTAACAGCGTACTGCGAGGGTGAGGGACACTAAAGGGGCGCAGTCAGACAAATTATTGCACGAGCCAGTCACAGTGTTGTGTGAGGAATGTGCTATTGCGCGAGCGAGTTTTTAATATGAAATAACCTGCAGTGTCTGGAGCAATCGCATCAGCGGAATTACGTGGGCTGAGACAACAAAACAACAGGGAACGAATGGGATAAAAATGTGTCCCAAGTAAAGAGAGAAGACTGCGCGAGGGCTAATGATGGAATGTGCCGTCCGTGAAAGATATAGACGGGAAAGTTGGGCGTATCTTAAAATGCTTCTTAATAAATTAACGGAATGAGGAAACCGGACAAAATAGAAAAATCTATGTAAGAAGAGCCCTGCTCATGGCAGTGCAGTTTGCTGTCGTTTGGAAAATAGTGTATTTCATTTTTGAATAAAGATATCAGCAGAAATAACCATGGATACTGAAGGAACCACGGAGGACCACAAGACCGGGAGGCTGGCACAATCTGCGGCAATGAAATTGTCCGAGATGGGGGAAAGAACTAAACAATTGGGTACTAAATTGAAAGAACCAGAGAAACAGAGACGGATTATTCTAGTGATTGTATGTGTAGCACTTCTATTAGATAACATGCTTTACATGGTAATTGTTCCGATCATCCCAGACTATTTGGTGGATTTGCAAAATGAGGCAGATCACGCAATCTATAATGCTAGGGTACTACACGCCGGGAATTCCTCGAACCATACAATCTTTGAAGCCACTAAAGAAAACTTTGACTTGCAGATTGGTGTACTTTTTGCGTCCAAAGCCATACTTCAGCTTTTAGTCAACCCGTTTACCGGAACGTTCATTGACCGGGTCGGCTATGACCTTCCACTGTTCATCGGACTGATCATCATGTTTTTGTCCACCTGTATATTCGCTTTTGCGGATAACTACATTACACTGTTTGCAGCGCGGAGCCTGCAAGGCTTAGGCTCAGCGTTCGCAGACACCTCCGGGATCGCAATGATAGCAGATAAGTACACTGAAGAGGCGGAGAGGAGCAGAGCCCTGGGTATCGCCCTGGCATTTATCTCTTTTGGGAGCCTTGTTGCCCCCCCATTTGGGGGCATCCTGTACGAGTTCTGTGGGAAGCGGGTGCCCTTCATTGTGTTGGCTTGCATCTGTTTCGCAGACGGTATGATGTGCCTGGCAGTGTTGAAACCCTTCTCCAGAAGGGAGAGAGAAAATATGCCCATTGGCACCCCTATCTACAAACTGATGGTCGACCCCTACATAGTCGTGGTGGCGGGTGCCCTGACCACATGTAACATCCCGCTAGCCTTTTTAGAGCCCACCATAGCCAACTGGATGGAAGAAACCATGCACTCCTCGCAATGGGAGATTGGCCTTGCATGGCTCCCAGCCTTCTTCCCCCACGTCCTGGGAGTGTTCATCACTGTCAAACTGGCAGCGAAGTACCCCCACCTGCAGTGGTTCTACGGGGCATTGGGCATGGTGATTATCGGCGCGAGTTCGTGCACTGTGCCTGCCTGTAAGTCGTTTGGTCAGCTGATGGGTCCGCTATGTGGCATCTGCTTTGGCATCGCCCTGGTGGACACGGCACTTCTGCCCACACTTGCGTTCCTGGTGGACGTGCGTCATGTGTCGGTGTACGGCAGTGTATATGCAATTGCGGACATCTCCTACTGCGTGGCCTACGCCCTGGGGCCTGTGGTGGCCGGACAGATAGTCCACGACTTAGGTTTTGTTCAACTTAACTTGGGTATGGGCCTCGCCAACATGCTTTACGCACCGGCTCTGTTGTTACTAAAAAACGTGTGCCAAATGAAACCTTCCTATTCGGAGAGAGGCATGCTGCTTGAGAATGGTCCCACCGGTCTCTACGACACAATCAAAATGCAGGAACGCGAGAGAAAGAGGAAGGGGTTAAGTTCCGTCGTTGATGAGAATGGCGTGGATACTTTTAATCACCGGACAAATTCAGAAGAGGATATTTCTGGAGGCGAACTCGAATATGTATGAACTGTTTTACTATTAAAAAACGACTGTTAAAAAAGAACCGCACACCAAGGGATGTAGGTATAGGCTACTCTAAATGTCATATTTTTCCAAAACATATACGCAGGCCTACACAAATTAGAAATTGACTAAAACGATAACACCAAATCAATCTACTGTCTTTGTGGAGAAATGATTTCGGACGCGTTGAGTGTCCTCAAAGATATAAAACCTAAAGGTTATTCATCATCAATGTGTACCTTTCTGTAAAAAAAGATTTTCCATATGTGATATTCAGAGATTCTGTGTAAATGCCTATAGCCTCACTTTTTTTTAAATAAAGAAATTTGTTCCTTTGATATCGCTTATATATTTGGTCAAAGTTGTGCTGGTAAAATATGTCACGATGGCAATACAATGATCCGAAATGAGTGCATGTATGTCATTTTAATCTGGAATGCATAGCCTATGACATTTCATCAATTGTGTGTATTTATATATGTATGTAACATAGCCTATGTATATGCGTATATTATTGTACATATTAAATCAAAAGTATGTGAGTGTACGAGCGCCTAATGTATTTTATTGTCCAAGGTCCAACATAATAAGCATTTTATGATAACTCCCGATAGCTTTACATGTTATCCCTTGCTTTCTCATAACGCAAATAGTCGCTGAAGTTGTTGAACGTGTTCAGCGAAACTATACTAAAACACTAAACTACTAATACAGACACAAATAAAATACAAATATAATAGCACATGAACCGCATTCTCAAATATTTCAGTTATGAACATATATTGGCTATTGAAGGTTTACTTTCTTTTTTTACATGAACATAATATTAAATACAATCTAAAATACCGTGGCCAAAAAAATATATATATTTAAATTACAAAATCTTTAGAATCAATTGTTTGGCTTGACTTTATTGTGTATGGTTACGAGTAATCCTATATTCATTTTCCAAACTCTTAAATGTGTTTCTTTCCTTCCATATGTAACAGAGAGCAATTGGAGAATCGTACAACGAAAGGGAAATGAACATTCCAAAAGACTATGAACAGTTAATTAACAATACACTGAAGTCCAGATTACATCGCAGTCCGGCATAACTGAACACAAAGTGTAGTCATATAACCAACTGGACATGGACGTTCTGTCCCTGTTCAAATGGGTAGGATGAAGATACGTACTGCCAATTAAACTTCTCCGCGAATGGTTGGCATTGGGAGGAGCCTTGTTTACACATAGGTACCTCCAGCATCCCTAACTTAAGGAAAGCAAAAAGCTGCAACTCATAGCCTGCTAGAAGCCATGTGATCGATTTTGGGCCGAAGTGTTTTGAAAAATCAATTATTGTATTTCGGTCCCTCGGAGCCATGGAAAAAGACTCGAACATAGAAGAGTTTTGAACTGCGGAGTAATCTGACGATTTTCTTCCTAGTGAGTGAGAAGAAAAAGTTAAGTATTATGTTGCCGATATTGTATTGATTTATATATGGCAGCACTGTGAATAACGTACCAATGATATTATATAGGCCTATTATTATGATAGATTCGTTATATTAAACGCGTTAGATCTTTATCTAACATTTTCACAGGCGGAATAATAAACGTGTCATCTTATTTGATGTAGGTTTATTTGTATAGTGCTCAGAGAAATCAATGAAATATTTCGACATTTTAATATATATTTCATTTACACATGCAGGGAGTGGAGAGCGGACTTCAGTTTCCACTGTTTGACTGGACAGCAAGGTTCCAAAATGCCAGTTCTGGAACCGAGCTTATCGAATGGCCCCGTCGACAGCACTGTAAATGCAGGCAACTCTTCTAAATAAGATTGTAGTCTTTTCAATTATCCATATATAGCCTATTCGATGTGTAAATATTCGCCACACCCTTCAATCAACAGTGTATCCATATTTTCAAATGTCAAAAAGTGGTTTAGCTATGAAAGACTTGCTTTTTTAGGAAAATCTTAGAACGGATGACAATGTTTACCCGTAGAGAGCGTGCAGATTGCCAATCAGGTAGACTTGATTTTAGTTTCAAAATACATTGCCGAGTTGGGGCATAAGCTATAGCAAAAATCCTGTATGTGTTTGAAGGAACTTGCCTAAGACAGTGGTTACCAACCAGTTTCCACTGCACGCATTGTGTGTTAAAACGGCAGTGGATTTGACTTGGAGAAGTCTTCGTATAGCCTATTTGTAAACTGTTATATTGCGATAAGGTGTTATAGTTGAAAGACATGTTTTTATTTAAGAAGAGTGCTCTGGTTGATTTGGTACAAATTGGTGGATAGATATGAAAGGTCTGTTTGGTAGGAATTTTAATGACACTTTAAAGAGTAACACGTTGAGTGCCCTGGTTGAAACAAATTGGTGGATAGATTAGAAAGGTTTGTTTGATAGTAATTTAAATGACACTTTAAAAAGTAACAAACTGTTGCCCCCAGCAATCACCAACTTTAAATTGCCTTCATCGTGGTCGGATAAACGAAATCTTATAGGTTGGCAGCATTAACATAATTTAAATGTAGGTACAAGTTCGTTAAATAACTAACGCAAAATATGATGTTCTGACTTTTAGAGGAAATTAACATTGTTTATATAGGCTACATTTTCTTAGCTTTTGTTCGGATATTCCAAGCTTGAGTCCAAGCTTCATAAATGATGTGTCTGCAACTTTGCATTACTGGTGCACAAGACAGAACCTTAGCGCCATTTAACGTGTCCAATTTTTTTTTGACCTACAGGCCTATCTTATTTTCATCGCAGAGATCTAAACTTGGGCATTCCAAAACACGAGAGTGAACTGAATCGTCCAGTAGGCAATACAGTTAATTTAAAACATTGGGATCATTTTAACCACGCGGGTTCATATCATTTATATTGTTGCTCAAGATATAAATTCTCTATCTCGTGAAGGGACCTTATTGTTTTCTATAACAGCACTCTGTCAATGTTTAATGCCTAGGACTCGCACAAATAGTAACGTCAACCACTTTACTTTTTTAAACAATAAAAAATGATTTAGTGTACACAAACTAATTAAAAGGCACACGTAGGAGACTGCAATGAACGACAGCAATAACGAAGTTATGCAATTTCTTGTCTGATTTATTTTTAAATTAAGAAGCAATCAATCAATGTATATGTCTAACCGTCCAAACACTGACTGATTTAAAAAATAAATAAAGACTCGCGTCATGTTCAGAACTACATTGGAAACATTTACTGATACCTTCTGAAGGTATACACATTACATTTACAAATGACATAATTCATTCTCATTAGGTATGTTTAAATAAGAGCCATTTATAATGTTCAAACATTCAAAGATTATAACTATTGTCATATGTTAACTGAAAAGAAGGTTTAGGTCTTCACTGACAAATCCGAAATTTGATAATTCGATATCCGACTTGGTCGAATACAACATTATGTTGAAAGGTACCACGGATGAGTGTGATAAAACGACAATATCCGAAATTATATGATATATGACACAGGCCATCATAATTCAAGATTAAATGCATGTCCCATCGCTCTTCGCTGCATGTATTGTGGTGTTTGAGCTTCTATTGATCTTACCAAAACAATTAATTTTACGGTTCAAGTAGTCTATTGTATAATGTTTTTTTCAATTCGTGATATAGGATAATATGCTTTTATGTTACGAGGTTTGGTGGTTAGGACTGTTGTAAATTAATTGCAAGATATCAAATGCGCATGACTTTCTAAGAGAGAGGAGAAAGCAGATTATTTCAGAAGCTCTGCGGGCTTCTTGGGCACTGGGCAGTACATGTAGGCTCAGGGACGTCATTAGGATTGAAAGACAGCGGGGTGCTTAGCCCCCTAGGGTATTTGTAAATTGTGTTTTACAAAATCTTTGCACTCATTTATTTTGTTAGAGAGCTACATGTCAACAACCAGTCCAGAATCCAAGATGTTACAAGTAAAAAATTTCAGACATATCCTTCTTCCATTTCTACGTTGTTCAACAAAAGTTACGTTGATGTCAGCTTTTAGACGCATCAAAGTTGCATGGGGACTTGGCTCCTGATGAGTTCGTTTGTGACTTTAAAGCTATCTGTCTGCTCATGTAAATGAGTGATAAAGTGAAGGCATGCTATATATAATTTCTCTCCGTAAGTTGTACAAAGAATACTATTTAATTACACTAATTACTGTAACTGCGCTGTAGATTGGTTCAATCAGTGTCATTTTTCTGTCTAGTTTGGCTTACATGCAGTATAACCCAATAACCTGAATTTTAAGGTCATAGTGAAATTTGACAACACAGGTTGGAGCGTTTCTTAAATAAAAGTAATTCATTCTGCCAAATTATTTAATTTATTCTGCAATTGATGCTCCCCCATAATCAGTGGCGGTTCTACATTGAATTACACCCTGGGCGAGACCACCTTCAAGCGCCCCCCCCCCGGAGGGGTGAACTATCCCCAGGCTGCGCCCACCTCCCCTTCTCACACACGTCACCTTCTCAGTAAGCAGGGGCGTCAATTTCCCCACACAGTGAAATGATAGATAATAAAAAACCGCTTGACGGCGCAGAGGATTTTTTTTAACTGCTCGTGCCGCCACCCACGTGACATGAAAAAATGCCGCCCCGGGCGAATGCCCGGTTCGCCCGTGCCTAAAACCGCTACTGCCCATAATCTACTGCTATGCCAATCTCCTGCTACTATATGGGATAAGGTTTGTGTCAATAAAAATGAATGAAACTTTTGCGAAAACAAACAAAAAATATGCATATAGAATGAAGAAAAAAACTCAGAAAATAAAAACAGTCAAATAAACACCAAACATTTTTACATTGTCTTCAAATAAACTGCATTCTTTGATTAAAAATGTCAGTTTCGCTTTCGCCAAACGTGCTTTTAAATGCGCTGCTAGAGTTTTCGTTTTCGAAATCTTTTTTTTTCGTTTTTCGCTTCTCAAATTTACGTTCGCCGTTCTGGCACATATATCGTGTGGGCGGGCTTAACACCAGTCTGCTCTCATTTGCTTGGGGGATTTTGATTGACAGCTCCTTGAACCGGAAGTAGAGACTTCAGTGTCGCAAATGTGTGAATCTGTGAGTCAGTAAAACACTGACATTTCCCCCAAGATGAGTGATCAGAAGCGTCATTAACATCCTCAACGTCAGGTCAGCCCGAGGTAAGTTTAATATAAAATCAATAGACAAATGTAGATACTATAGTTTTTTTCTGCTCTCTATTCAAGTTATGTCGCTATCTGGATCGGTCATTAATGAAGTGGGCTGCATGCTAATTATCAATGGGGAAATACAGTGATTATAAATTATTCACTTTATGATACGCCCATTCAAACACCGTCTGGCACCCTCTATTTGAAAGCATCGTTCAGGTTGAGTGGGACATCATTACTTAGCCGGCTTGAATACCTTTTTTTAATTGTTAGTGTACACCAATGAACATGAAATTGGAATTAACACTAACACTAATAACCATGAGTGGTCAGTACATTTGAAAAGTAACAACACGCCCACTATGATGATGTTACACCAATCAAAACCTTAATTTAATGTCCAGCACATAATTTAAGGTTTAGCATCTATAAAATATAACTTGTTTAGATTGGCTTTCAAAATCGGAAGTTGAGAACCCCTGCAAGCTAAAAGGTCAAATGTCAGGACTTTCATACCGGGTGATATATTTATTTACTTAAACTGTGCAGCCTCAAGTTGTTATAGTTAGAAGCAGTTAACATTGTAAAATAAATGGTTTATTTTTTCAGATGGTGGAACAACTTCTTCAAGAGGAAACTGCTGAGAATGACCCAGAGGACAGTGTGGTGGTGCCAGAGATCCATTGCCCTTTTCCGACCAGAAACTTGCTGTTCTGCATGGATTGATTAATCCCTTGACATCACATTTGGATGACAGGGAGCTCTATGTCCAGACACTTCATATCATGCGACCCAGAGGCACAGTTCCAACACGTTACAGGAGTTCTGGCCAAATCTCAGGTCAATCCCAGTGTTAGGGTGGTGCTGCTCTCTCTGGGGATGAACAACAAGGACCAGGCACACGTCAGCACAGCGGTAAGCAAGCACCTATCATATATCCCAATGCATACATGTGCACTTGTATTGCAATGTATATTTTCTGTCCCCTCAAAATAACTCAACACACAGCCATTAATGACTGAACCGCTGGCAACTAAAATGAGTACACCCCTAAGTGTACTCACCAGGGCCGGGTTTCCCCGATAACGATGTATCTTAGCTCTTAAGAGCCCTCTCTACTCGCGTTTCCTAAAAATGCACTTAACATAAGCGTGCGAGAACGCGTGCTACTTAAGAGTCGCTGTCCATTTGCGAAGTGCTGCAATATAACCTTGTGTGGAATCGTTTGCTTTTCCACATGACTATCTTTATAAAATATATAGGTTCTCAGCGGAGGGACTGACATCTTAGTCAGCTACTTGAGCCGTATGTTGCCTATCTTAGTCAGCTACTTGAGCCGTATGTTGCCAGTGCAAATGTAAATTAAATGCAGCATACACTTTCTACGGTTCCCCCCTTACCGGTTTGAATGATGTTCTTATATTTATTCTTTATTTGTTCCCAAGATCGCTTCACACTGCCAGGCAACTGAAGGTATCCAGCAATAATAATGACACAAGACAATTTATCTCAGCAACACATTGCTTTAATTGAGCACATATTATAGTGAAATCTAGTCCTGCCTTAATGAAAGGGCAGTGATAGTGATGAGTCTGTAACTTCCGCATTCACCCAGTAGGCAATCTTTTGCCAGCTTTCCTATCTCTTTTTGGCGGCAGCAAATATGTTACTTTTTGTTTTATATTCTTAATTTTTTTAAATTATAATTATTTGCTCCTCTTGCATGAAATAAGAGACTATACACTTGTCCATGTCTGTGATTGGTGGTATGGTGCACACTCCTCCCCTTTTTATGTGAACACGCTCATAGCTAGATTGGGAAATCCTGGGTTGATTGAACAAATTGATAACCACCATTGACATCTCTTACCTAGAAAGCGCCAGGTTAAGTCAAGCCATTTAATGGAAAGTAATCAAGGGCATGTTGAACTTGCTTCGTAGGCTTTCGGTCTAGGTAGGCACTAAGGCATAGCCAAACTAAATTATTTCATTATATTTATTATATAGGCTAGCTATATTCTGACCAACTTAACTTCATTAATTAGCTGTGATAAAATAAATAATGTGCCTAAATCTAGGCTAATCTAAAAAAAATTCTTGCTCGCATGTCCACCCCAAGGCATATTAGCTGTGCACAACCTCGTAGATGTTTCCCTCTGAGGGCAACAATCCAAGTTGCCCTTACAGTGCCTGTGAGCAGCTGCTATTGTGAAAGGACCTTTAGTGCACTGCGTCAGCTTCACTCCTGGCTGCGTCAAACAGTGGGGCAGAAAAGTAAAATGCTACCAAAAGATGCTGCATGTTCTTGGTGGACTTTATTTTATAATCTTGTTTTAGTGATTTGGGGGAAACCCTAGTGACGATTGATTCCATGTATTTGTAAAAAACTTGTTAGGTGATACCAGTGGCGGGCCGTGCATTTCACACAGGCCTCCAGTGGTGTTCTACCCGAATTAATCCATCTCTTAATACCATCATCATGACACCACAACTATAAACCATCAATATTATAGAGAAACGTAGTACAACAGGCTGTTGGATCACAGACAGGTATCTCATGCAGCCATTACCTTTTCGTTGTGGCGCTCCGTTTCCCTGCGCATCTGTTCATTCAGCGGTTGATCCACTCGTGTGTCCACAGAAGTTTTCAAAAGCACCGTTTCTTGTAAATGTCCGGCCGTGCTTTGGTGTCTCGCTGCTGCTTTGGTTAGACAACTCAAGTTTGCAAACACAGTGTGGCTCCAAACACCAAGTCGATCGACTGCAAATAACATGCATTCCCAGCAATACAATTTTCAGTATTCCTCGGAGGCTGTGAGCCAAGGGTACCGCTCGTAGTTATTGCAATAGAGTGTCGGGTAAACCCTTTTCCCGGCTGGGACAGACTAGCTAGCTTCAAGGTTGGCCGACCTTTCCTTACGATGTCCTGCTTTTCTTGAAAAGTCCGTCTTGAAAATGGCTTTGCGAGTAAATCTGTGACCAAGTTAATGTCTTCTCCTCTGTCAGCCATTGTAGTTTGTAAAATAAAAAATAAGCAGTATTTAAACGCTACATTAATATTTTTTATATTGTACAGATGCGGTTTGCTCTGACTAGTAGTAATAGTACGGGTTCTGAACATCCAATCAAAGGGCGTGAAAAGGCAGACGTTATTCTAAGCCTGCTAGATGGACCCAGTGTCACCATCTCAAAATCTGATTGGTTGATTAAATCTGATTGAGTATCTGATTGGTTAAAGAGCGCAGTTACATTGCCATTCATTTTGAAGCTACAGGCGCCTGCACGATTGATTCTGAAGGCAGATTTCTTTGACGTGGCATCACACGATGGCTAAAATATGATTGAATAAAAGCTCTAAAATAAAAATACACTATTGGAAGCAGCGGGACCCAGAAAAAAAGCTATGAAATTGAGAATAGACTATTGGGAATAATTTAATACACATTCACAGGAAAAATATATTACAATGCAAGCCAGTGATTCTGATAGTGTTTAGGCCAGCAGAGAAGGCCTTGCTGGCTCTGACGGTCCACCACTGGGTGATACAGAATGTGCACTAACATTTAATTGGCTACCAATAGTTAATGTTGTCAGAAAAAAAATATTAGTATAGAATTTTAGGATAGGATTTTTTTTCGTAACATCATTTGTTGAGTTGTAGGTGTGATGAATCCATCTAGCACAGCTCCACTGCCCTCTGGGGGCAGGTTTCGGCGTTCGTCGTCGCCGACGTATTAGCGGCCGCCGCCCCCTCAGTCACTTTGTCTAGTCCTGTCTATTGCACACACCTGGTGTACATTCCCCCATTAGTCTCCTATATAGGCTTCCTCTGTTGGGTCATGTCCTTGTGTGGTATTGTGTTCTGTTTGGTGTATTGTATACGCCACACAGCGTTCTATTACGGATCTTTAATTGTTTAATGGACATATTGAGCCCTATTAGTTTATTTAAGCGCTGTGTCGCTAGTTTTGTTGTTTTCCCGTACTAGTGAGTACGTATTATGTTGCGTTGGTAGGAATAGCATACATTAAATATCCTCAACGCTACGGATCCTGTGCCTGCCTCCTTTCATCTATTACACACACCTTGCCGGCTATGAGACTCAGCCGGCGTGACAATATGATTTAATTTACATTGGTTAATAATTGTATTTATTTCCTCAGGTATGCTCCCCCTATGGACAAAATAACCCAGTATGCATGGGGGATTGAGGACTGTTCCCCTCTAAAGGATCCCTACTCTAAGAAAGGCTTAGTGAGTATGGGCTATACTTCGAAGTATGGTTAATGTAATGAAGCTTTTGTCATCTCTTAGACATAATGTAGTACACTTAAAATTATACTTTATACTGATTAATTAATTCTTTACCCATTTCATGTGTTAATGTAGTTTTTAAGAACACTTTTTTGATGCAGATAACAACGAAGGCTACATCGCCTGGAAGATGAAAAACACAGCGAGAAGTCAGTTGCAGTAGAAGGGTCTCCCAGACCTCAGGGGTCAGTGGACCAGAATTGGAGAGAGCAGTGACTGAAGAGTAGCAGCTGAAAGGAGACCAGTGTCGGGAGGCCATGTCTCTACTTAAACACAGTACAGACAAACAACAAATATTCTTGAAAATGAGAGAAACTTTCCAGCACAGACAAAAGTTGGTTCACGATTCTGAGAAATGCAAAACAGTGCTTACATTGTTCCCAAGATTCCTTGACACAAAAGGCCTGGTAAGTCTGCACATTTTCACTATATATTTCTTGTTTCTTGCAGAAATGAAGTTGTTTGGAGCTGAGACTTCATCAAAACTTCTTGAGAAATGGGGAGCACTCTTTAAGACAAAGCAAGACACCATTGCTGGAATACCTTCTCCGGTCCGCAGAGGAAAACCCTGATGAAGCTGAAGAGGTCCAAGGTAAATGATCAAATAAGATTAAACATAGTGTTTAGCTGATTTCAATTTCAAAGGCTGACTGATGGGGGTGGGTGATATGGCCATAAAACACATTGTTTGTATTTTTAAATGACAATCACTTGATGATTGGTGTATGCAATTTATCAGGTGTATTTCATGCTAGAATTTGATGGCCCCTCATCTGTTCTTCTCAGGTTGTAGTGATAGTGACATGGCATCACTGCTGCTCCCAGTCTACAGATCAGTGTCAGGGAATCTGTGGACCATGTAGTTGTTTCACAAGGTGAATGTGCCATAATTTCAGTATTTCCTTATTTATACACTATCAAATGTAATGTACAGTTTGGTTATATTATGCAGTCATGTCGCAGCCTCCAGGAGCACAGTAGTCCTGAACAGCGGAGCCAGCCCTACATCCTGGCAGTTGGGACAGCAAAAAACAGCATTCATGAATACTACATTTCATTGGATGGTGAGCTACCTTGCAAGGCCAAGTCTTCTTTAATTTTAAAACATAGTTTATCTATACTCACTAACTGCCACGGAACTCCGAACTCTGTCCCCATAGCAACATCACTTTGATTGGACAGAAAACATTATATTGAAATCTAGACAGTTCATATGTATAAATGCGCATGTGGCACAGAGGGATTTAATGGTAAAGCTTAATCATAGAAAAAATGCTATCGAAAAAGAGAAAAGTTTCCAAATTAAATTGGCTATATGGAAGGCTCATCTATCCCAGGACAACCCGGTACACTTCCTATGTCTAAAATCTCTACCTGTCGATCACCAGTGTATGCACACTTACAAGAACTCGCTGTCCTGGCTTAGATGCGAGTTTAACAAACAATTCACTGTTTTTGATCAACTGAAGAAGGACTTTGTACTTTTTTCCCTTTCCATTCACCGTCAAGGCTTCAGATGTACCAGAAGAGCTACAAATGGAGCTGATAGAAGTGCTATGTAGGACACCGTTGAAGAATAAATTGGCATCTATTGGTTTGGAATCCTTCTATCAATGCCTGTCACCACATTATTTAAAAATTTCAGAATTCGCAGCAAAAGTACTTTGTATGTGAGGGACAACATACCTATGCGAACAGGTTTTCTCGGTTATGAATATTAACAAGTCCAAGTTGCGCAATAGGCTGGCACACGAAAATCTCAATTACATAATAAAAATCTCAACAGCCCAAAAATTGGTCCCCGATATTGACAGGCTCGTAAATGCCCAAAAATGTCTAGCATCTCTTATATATTGCGGTTCATTCCAAATCTAAGGAAAACAGGTCACGGTATCTAAGCCAGCTTTTCTGGAAAAATGTATATAGTTAATTTATTACTCAGATTGTTAACATATAAGCCTATTTATGTTTCTGTTCTCATTTGTTATAAAACCTGTCAGCCAATGAGAGCCAATATAATTGGAATGTGACCTGTATACAAGTGTGTGTGTGTATATGTATATGTGTATATAGTGATGATGTTAATAAAGCTTCACCTGGTTCCAGTGTGCGCACGGATCTCTACAGCGTGTTCTTTATTTTGTTCTATGTTCATAAACGAATAAATAGGCAGAAGGGTCGAAAGCTAATTATTATTTTAACACAGATTTAAAAAGTATGTGTAACTAAAGAGTTGTTTGAAATGCGTTCTGTGCCACTTATAAAGCAATTCGTGACACACTTTCTGATTCACTGGTTTAGATTTAAATAATAATTACCTGCAATATTTGAAATGTATAAATAGTTAATAACACAGATATTCCAACACAATAAAAGATACATGCTTTATTTTGTGCTTATGATTGGTTATTTCATGCACTTCTCTAATCTACTTAAAAAGTAGACCTGTTCTTCTCAATGATGCTTAAGAAAAGGCATTTTGTTCAACTTGGAGGCTATTTGTTAAAATTACATCTTTGGTTCATGTAGTAGGCTAATCAAACATTGTGTTTTTTTCATGTTCCAACACTACATTGTTTGGTCTCTAGGCTCTTTTGAATGATGTGTCAGAGTCGAGAGTCTAATGGTTTTAACAAAAAAGTATCCAGCCCCCGTAAGGTCCCATATAAACACATCCGGCCCGGTACCTAATATGACTGACAACCCTGGTCTAATGGTTTTAACAA
This sequence comes from Dallia pectoralis, assembly GCA_029465975.1. Classification (NCBI taxonomy): domain Eukaryota; kingdom Metazoa; phylum Chordata; class Actinopteri; order Esociformes; family Umbridae; genus Dallia; species Dallia pectoralis. Next base: position 25,022,106 of record CM055730.1, read on the forward strand.
AAAAGTATCCGGCCCCCATAAGGTCCCATATAAACACATCCGGCCCGCTACCTAATATGACTCTGACAACCCTGATCTACAACATTGATGTAGGCGTTTCTCACAAAACTCCCAGAGCCTTAGTAATAATAGATTTTTTTGATGTTCAGATGCTTTGTTTGCAAGGACACTTTTGTGACCATCATACTGTTACTCAAATGTTTAAACTTAATTCAAACGTTTTGCTTAATCCGGGATATGCCTTTGATATTTGGAGATGTTGTACAAGAAGGAAATGCACACTGGAGACTATTGCTGCTTCTGTTGAAAATTATTAACATCATATTTTCTCCAGTTGTTTCTGATGACATGACAATTTGCCGTCAGAAACAACTGGAGAAAATATGATGTTAATAATTTTCAACAGACGCAGCAATAGTCTCTAATTAGCTTCTAATTAGAGACTATTCTAATCAGCTTCTAATCAGCATCTCATTATTGACCTTCATACTCTATTGCAGATTGATCCCTAAACATCACTTCATGTTTCATTATCACAGATGCATTCGAAAAATAGGCACCATTCTTCATGTTTGGACAATGAGATATGAGGCTCTTTAAAAACACTATAAAAAATGTCAAAAACCCGACAGTCTTTAGCCAAGAAACATCAGATGGCTGTATTCATTGGAAATCAATGCCCTTTAAACGTATTGATTGTGGACCAGTTAAAAACATTAAGCTAAATGACTTGCCACATGGTGAGATTATGGCAGAGGAACTACAGGTTAGGGTTAGACTGTGTCAACATTTACATGAGCAGACATATTGCTTTTAAGTCATTGGTTTCAAAATAACTCATCAGGAGCAAAGTCTGGCATGGGTAAATTCCCCATGTGTCTAAAAGCTGACATTACAGTAACCTTTGTTGAACAAAGTAGAAATGGATGAAGAAAAGAATGTGTCTGAGACTTTGTACTTGTAACATCTTGGCTTCTTGACTGCTTGTTGAGCCTAATGACGTCCCTGGCCCAGTAATATCTTCTAGAGGCTAATAGACATTTATCCAACTGACTACTTAACACTGTCATTTCCAAATCCATACAAGAAGACAGACAAGTTAAAATCAGACACATAACGGATCTCTATGAAGCGAATTACATTAGCGCTGAGACACAGATACCCGCCCCTTTCGCTGTTTTGTGTCATTTGACCCATGCGTGTTTTGAATGGGAGAATGTTGTTGACACACAATGATAAGTTTTACTTGTCAAGTTTTTACTTGAGGTAACAGATGCTGACCATGCCGAGCCATGGCTTTTTTCCTCTTTGCAAGGAGTAACGATTGGTTGAAGTTCAAAGGGCCACGCTAAGATAGCTATCCGTTCATTGGTCAGAATACGTTTGGAGTTTCTGTTTGGAAACGCAGTGAAACGTTTGGGCACAGACTGATTTACAAGAAAGAAAAACTTTTGTCACATTGCTGGTGGAATTTTAGTGACAAAACTCTCCGCGTTGGTTTTTTGTACAAAACCTATTACAAGAAAGAAAAACGTTTGTACAAAACGAGTTTCAAAAGAAAAAAATGAATTACAAGAAAGAAAAACTTTTGTACAAAACGAGTTTCAAAAGAAAAAAAAAATTACAAGAAAGAAAACCTAAGTACAAAACGAGTTTCAAAAGAAAAAAAACAATTACAAGAAAAAAACGTATGTCGCTGTTTTACCTTCATACCCAGACATACAAAAGCGCAATGAAGGCTTTGAGTTCATAAACAGACATGTCCTTCTCTGTGTGCCTATTGATAAAGTTTATATTCGTTAATTTCGATACAAAATTATATTTTGTTGAAGTCTCTTGTAGGCTAAATCAATATACTGATGTTTATTCGATGATTATTCGTTATTAATTATTGAGTGCAATAGGCGCATGACACATATAACTGATAAATAATAGAAAAAATCAATGAATGGGCTGTATACATAGATGCAATTGGATGAATTTGTTCTGTTTATATAGTGAAACATTTTTATTTATCAACTTACCTCTTTTTTCTAGTTCATTCAAATTCAACCAAGCCAGTCAATCTATTGTATATGTGTATCTATCAGTCTTTTGTCTGTGTATGGCCCATTCAACCATTGACGTCACTAAGCCCCTTTTGGGTACCAACGCCCAGCGGTGTGGGATTTTGGCGACAGGAAGGCAGTTTAACTATCTAAAACATGTAAATAGTAATTTTATATAGTGTTCGGTTTGTGATTTTGCAATTCTGAAAACGGGACAAGGTAAAATGCACGTATTACAGGAAAAGTCATGGAAGGACGAGGCAGTAGCTTTTCAACAATATATATATTTCTTAATTATGTGTGCTTGACTATGGTCAAGGACACATATTGTAATCTCACATATATATTATTATTGTGTGCTTGACTATGGTCAAGGACACATATTGTAATCTCACATATATATTATTATTATATCACTTTTGTCCACCCTAACTCCTCCCAGTTTTTGCACTAGATGGACAAAAGGTGTCAAAATGTGCGTCCCGAACCCTATTTAGTTGGCATTGTTTTGTTGAAGGTTTTGTTTATGTTTACGAAATATTAACGATATTGTCGCTAATTAATTCTCATTGAAATACATTTACGGAATCTTTAAAACTAGAGTGAGAAAGCCCGTTCAGCAGAAAATGTAGAGAACATTTGTAAACTGCTACTGCTGCTTGAGTTTCAACGCTATACACAAAATGGCATATCAAAACTTTCAGCTATTTGTGCTGTCACTCAAAATGTCCAAATATAAGCTGTAACATAAATATTGATTTCGTTATGTCCTTATGTTTCCAACTTGCGCCTCCCCATAGACATCCATTAAAACGGATATAATCTACACTCTTAACTTGAAAGCGATTTTTGGTGTTTTTTTGGTCGTTTGTAAATTGTCAGAGCGCCTATACATTTCTGGGGTTACAGATACATGTTATACATCAAAATGTCGGCCTGGGGGGTGTTCTCCGTACGTCGCTTATTACATCCGAGATCAAATGAGACATCCAAGATGACATTATCCGGCTACTCATCATCCGGCTAATTCGGTTCTCCGAACACACCTGCTGTTTACGATGAGTATAGCTGGACTGAGTCAGCTGAGATAAATGCGCGTCCACGCGTTCGTTTAAAAGGCGACAAATATCGATAGTAGAAACCTTGATCAGCGACACTCCTATTGGCTACTCATCATGGCCAAAGATCACGCCCACTTTTTCTCCACATCAGAACAACAGATATTGATGGAAGGTTATGCAAACTTGAATGTTTAATTAAAACGCAAGGGAACACCGCAAAGTTTGCACAAGCCTGAGAGGGCTGGCAAAAAGTAGCAGACAAATTAAATGTGTTAGTGGTCATCATGTTATGGTTCTATCAATTGTTACGGTATTGTATTTTAATAATTTCATAATTTAATTTCGCATATTCTTCAAGTTTCTTAACGATTTCTGCCCATGTTAATTCATACAAACTCCAACACACACATATATTCGGGAATTACTCATGGATCGACTAGAACATGGGAACAAGTACAAGAACATTCTACTAAATGGTAGTCTACTACTTGTGTTGTTCATGGTCACCTAAGTCTCTTCAAAAACACAGGTAAATGCATGTGTTTGTCTGTTCATAACAGCAATCAAGAATCAGAAATCAGAATCATATAAAAGTGTTTAATCGCCATGAAAGTGCGAACAGACAATGGCAGGAATTTGCATAAAACAATATAAATTATACTCAGGGGTTGAGGGGGTATATGGATAAGTAATATACAAAATGATATACCAAAATACAGAGAAGTAAATTCATTTACCAAACTGTAAAGTTGTTTGTTGCATCATTAAATTAAGTACACCTATAATCCAGATGACTGGTACAGTAATTTCAACTGTTAAACATTGAGTAATGATAAATTGCTTTGACTTTTGAAAGTCAAAACTGTGTAGGAATGTACAAATATAACCACACTTTTCCCCACGTTTTCCGCATCTCCAATAGTGTAAAGGAACGAGCCACTCGCAAATAATATTATAATATGCAAACGGGTTGTGCCGTTATTAAAGCCTTGAGATGTATCGGTTTTCACGTGAGGGTGTCATTTACACAATTAATTTATATCGGTGTATCGGTTATAACAAATGTGAGTAGAGTATCGCTCTGAGATAAAGGGTCTTGTCTATCTCGCAATACGGAATTATTATTATTATTTATTTATTCATTATTAAAGGGTCTTGTCAATCTCGCAATACGGAATTATTTCGAAAAAGCTCAGCGAATTGTTCTTCTCGTTTAACCCTCGTGTTGTCCTCCCAAATGCCTTACACCTTTTGTCCTCTGGGGTAAAAAATGACCCCGCCTGGTTTGACTGTTTATAAAGCATACAGTATACATTTTCAATAGATTTTGTGTTACACCTTTAGTCATACTTTAGTTCAACCCATTACTAGAAAAAAAATGCTTTTTTTGGGAAATTAGAGCCAAATGACCCTGTTTGCATAAAAGTATACCCTGTTTTTGAGTACAAAACTGAAAAAAACTATGAATTATTTTGACCTAATATTATTTTGACTATTTGACTTATCACTGAGTGGTATTTGTCAAAGTATAGTCAGGATGCTGTTTTTGAATAATTTTATTTTTAGAAATGGCAGCCCATAATCACACCTTTTGTCCTCTGGGGTCAAAAATGACCCCGCCTGGTTTGACTGTTTATAAAGCATACAGTATAAATTTACAATAGATTTTGTGTTACACCTTTAGTCTTACTTCAGTTCAACTCATTACTAGAAAAAAATTGCTTTTTTTGGGAATTTAGAGCCAATAGACCGTATTGACATAAAACATACCCACATATGCCTGCAAATCCATTTGACCCATCTTTCTCCACTTGTTGCCATAAACGCGTTGCCCCTCATTGTTTGTCATATTCAGCACTGTGTCTTCAATAGGCAGAAACAGGTCAAAAGTGGACTTTATGTCATCAATCTGAGACCTTGCATATGCAGTTGGACCATTGTGGCTTGTCTCTCTCTCTGCTGACAACATTCTTCGCCGGTCACTGGGAGGGATGGAAGACCAGATCAATGTTTCATCCTTTGACTGGAAATATTCTTCTATCTCAGCTGGGTCCTCTTCCTCATTCTACCTCATCTGTTGATTCTTCATCTTCATCATAATATATGTTGTCCTCCATTTCTGACACCTCTTCCATTTCAACTTCAGATTCTACCTCATGAGTTAATTCTTAATCATAATAGGTGCCGTGCTCCACTTCTGACACTTCTTCCATTTCAACTTCAGATTCTACCTCATGAGTTAATTCTTCATTATAATAGGTGCCGTGCTCCACTTCTGACACTTATTCCATATCAGCTTCAGATTCTTCCTCATCATCACGTTCATCCATTTCCTAAAATTCATAATCATCTTCCATTTCTGCAGCAAGAGATGTGGGGGCTTCTTCAGAGGAAGAACTAGCATGCTGTCTGTATGTTGGATCTATCACCTCATCATAATGCTCCTCCTCTTCTGACCCTGAACCCTCTTCATCAGTTGATTCATCCTCATTATGTGCAGCATTGTCCTCCTGGTCATTATTTTCTTTTATATCAAAAATTATCTTGCAAGCCTCCTGTGCAATATAAAACGTCTGCCTCCTCATTGTGCTGCCTGTCTCACTCAGACTAACATGTGAAATGCCCCAAACACCTGTGAGAAAATACTTGTTTTGTTTTGTGTTGTTGTCATAACCATTGCTTGACCCCACACAACAAACACACATGATCAAAGTTGTTTTGCCAAGCAGTATTATGTGACAATTTGCTCCATTGGACTGCTTTGTGTCTTTTTGACCCCAGAGGACAACAGAGGTTATTACATTTAGTGAAACACCCAGAATTCAATCAAATTACTACTAATTAGTTTGACTCATAAAGAGCATAGTAATAAACAACTACCCTTATTTTCAGACCAATTAATGAAAAAAAAAACATATTTTTCAGCAAAATATTTTTTTGGGGGTCAAAATGACCCCAGGACAACACGAGGGATAAACGGACAGGACATGGCTGTGAATGACTTCCCACGTCACCTCCGCTTATAAAGCAGCGATCTAATCGTGTTTACATGAAATAAGCCTGCTCCGGAGCAGGTTCAAGCTTACCCACCCGTTGCTATGACTACAAGTACAGGATGAGCTTCGGAGAACCGAACTATCCAGGATTATGCCAAATCAACAACAATCAAATCCGGCTAACTGAGTTAGCGACGTACGGAGAACACCCCCCTGGTTCTTAGGATTCTCATGATGTAATTGTGTAATTTAAACTGTGCGAGTAAAACTCTGGGCCCGTATTCATAAAGAATCTTAATGGTAAAAGTAGCTCCTAGTGGCCAAATTCTAAGAAAATTCTTAGAATTGTGGGCGTTTACTCTTAAAATTTAAGAAAAATCCTAGTAAAGATAAAAGTAATTCATAAAGCATCTTAACCCTTAAAAGAGGTCTTAAGTTCAAAATTGTTAGGAGCACGGACGAGGACTTTTAAGAGGCTTAAGAGTTTCTTTAGTAGGAGAGAAAATGGCCGAAAGACGAAGAGGGATAAGAAATGTGTTGCAGACAATGGATGACATTAATTAAATAAGACGCTATATATTAGATCGAGCAGGGATCATGTTTGTGACTGATCTTATTAGAGATGTGCTAACATCTCAGACACAGCGCAGAAATGGCATAGCGCCAGAAATGAAAGTAATCACTATGTAGAGTTTAGTTTAGCCTAAGTTTGATGCTCAACTATTCCCTTAATAAATCCACAGGACAATTCGATCAAGTTTTTTTCGTTTTTAATTTTACTTCGTAACAAATAATAATTGGCACAAAGTATCAATGTATCAAAATACTGAACAACATTGAAGTGAAAATACGACTTAATAGTAAACAAAAAAGAGATAGTTAGATGTCTATGAACTGTATGGCTCCATTCTTTTTCATGTCTAACTCCAACTAACACAAAAGAACCTTCTAATTATTCCCGCGAATATCAAACCCCAAAACCAATTAAAGGTGCGCACAGTTATTAGAAAACAACACTAATAGCCACCTCATCATTATTCTTACGTGGCATTCATATATATTTATATATATATATTTGGATTAATCAATAAAACTCCATTTATGAATATAGCAGGCTTCCCTGGTGTTGTCGTAGTAATTGATAGAACCCACATCCGAATTATTGCATCGTCGGAAGATGAGGACGTTTATGTTAATAAAAATAGGTACCACAGCATAAACGTTCAAGTAGGAAAGAGTAGAACTATTTTATCATTCTAAGCCAATCAAATATTGAATAGGAAGTTAAAAGCATTGTAAATATAAATATGGATTTATATACACATAATGTGTGTGTGTGTGTATGAGAACGGTCAAATAGGAAAAATCACGGATGTAATTTCAGAGTGAAGACGTAGAATAGACCATATACTTAAAACCACTATTTTTTTCCTTCATGGACAACCAACCAATCACAGTTTTCAAAAATTGTGACATACATAGCAACGGGGTCAGCCCTGCCTCCTCACTAAGATAAAAGTTTTTGTCTTTTCCTTGCTCAGAGTTGCTCTCAGATCGGTCCCGAATCGCTCTTAAGCTAAGACTCCTACGTAAAAGTTTTTAAGCTAAGATAAGAGTTTTCTGAGAGGATTCTTAGATTCTTTATGAATACGGGCCCTGGTTAGTAGAGCTAAAAGTATACGACCACAGGGCCACGGGAAGTGGGGGTGCTGGGGGTGCTGCAGCACCCCCTATTGGCGAGATGTAGATTTCTTTTATGTATTAAAAATATTTAGCACAATTTTTTAATTCCTTATGAATATTTGAGGAAATCATTTTGACACACGTAGGCTATTATTACGTGTATTTTGGATTTTAATTTCATTATTTTAAGACCTAATCAACACAGGAAGTTACGTTGTCAACGTCAGGCAGGCTAGTGATCTCCAACTAAAGAGCTTTCCCGAATCCCGCTCGTTCCAAACAGCAAGTTTCAAATTTCCTGCCCGGCGTTGTGGTACTGAAACGTTCTCACGATCTGTGGCACCGGCTTGGTTTGGTAGATGGCAGTGGCTGCATTATGTGGAAGAGACGGATCTTATTTTGTGTTTTGTTTGCCTGAAAGCAGTCGAGAAAAAAGACGTAACTAGATTTAAGAAAGACAACCCCTTTGTGAATGTCGGCTTTTCAAATTGGCGTAAAGCCACTGAAAAATTCAACGAGCATGAGAGATCCGAGTTGCACAGCGAGTCAATACAAAAGTTGGCCGCTTTGGATTATGTCCCCATAGATGCTCGCTTATCCAGCGCTCATGCCAGAAAGCAGGCTACTGCCCAACACTGTTTGGAGCTTCTCTTCAGGACCACCCGATTTCTTGGCAGCAAGGGAATTGCCTTCAGGGGCAAAAAAGCACGCGAAGGAATACTGTATGACTTGATGCTGGAGCGCACCTATGATCTCCCGGAAGAAAGAAAGTGGATAGAAGGAAGAGACAACTGGATGTCGGACACCATACAAAATGAGATTATTGAAAAGTTTGCTCATGCTATCCAGAGGGAAATAGTTGCCCGCTCATCGCACTGCCGATTTTATGGCCTCACGGCTGACGGCACCACTGAGCAGTTTTCCTGCAGTCTGAAATATGTTGACAGCAGCTTGGAGCCTCACACTGTGTTTTGGGGATTGTATAACGCCCGGGACAGCACTGGAGAAACTCTTTTTAGTTGCATCAAGGATATATTTTTAAGACTAAACATCCCCATTGAACGCATTGCAGGATTTTGTTTTGATGGAGCAGCTAATATGTCCGGGTGTTTTTCAGGCGTGCAAGCTCGGCTTAAAGAGTTAAACCCCCACTCACTTTATGTGCATTGCAGCAACCACTCACTGGATTTGATTCTCCAAGAGGCGGTGCGTGAAGTGAGTCTTGTGGCCGATACTTTGAACTTTGTTCAGGGTGTCTCATTTGTGATACGAGAGTCATCAAAGCGTAAACAGCTTTACAAATCGTTTTTTGGCTGTGATGAGTTTGCTGTCAACATCTTAGGCCTTTGCCCGACAAGGTGGTGTATCCGTGACATGTCCATTAAACGCGTCACTGCACCTTATCCCACTCTCCTGACTACGCTGCACGAGCTGAAGGATGACAAGAGTGTCCGGGAAGACAGCAGAGCAAAGATCGGGGGACTCTACAAACAGGCTTTAAAAGGGAGAACAAATTTCGGTCTTTTATGCTGCCATGCCCTGTTCGAGCCATGTGAAGCAGTTGCCACAAGCATACAGAGTGCCACAGCAAGTGCGCAAGGTACACTGGAATGCACAGGTGTGCTGAGAAAACAAATAGCCACACTCCGGGATGATGCAGTTGTGGACGAGCTGATCCGCAAAGTTGAAACCTGCGCATCACATACTTCGCTGAAAATGCCAGACACCACCACCCCTAGAGTGAGCAAAACCCCAGCTCGCCTTCGCCAAACTAGAGAGCCGGAGGAAGTGGCGCATGGCGCACAAACAGTGGATTGGCGACGTGGCTTTTTCGAGGCTATTGATGTGATATCGGCGGAGCTGGACAGAAGATTTGATCAGGCCAGTATGAAGCTTGTCGGAAAGCGAAAGAGGGCTGTATTCAAAGCAGCAGAGGGAAGGACCGTTAATCTGGAGGCCCTTCAGCTCCCGGAGGAGCTTGACACAGACCGCCTTGAACTACAGCTCAAAATGCTTAAACCAAGCATCGCCAAGCAGCTTGCCGATGTCACAAAAGACAGAGGGTCTAAGTGTGTCACAGTCCAAGATGTAGCATCATGTTTGACAAAGCTCCAGCCACAAACAAGATCTATGTTTTCAGAGACAGAAAAACTGATCGAGTTATGTCTGTGCCTACCCATCTCCGTGGCCTCATCCGAGCACCATTTTCTCCGCCTTGCGTCTTTTGAAGACATGGGTAGGCAGCACCATGACCCAGAAAAGACTCACACACCTTTCGCTGATGCATGCCCACACAGACATTCTGAACTCCCTGGACATTCGTCCCCTCATGAGAGACTTTATCTCCACGACTCCAGAGCGCACCTCAACATTTGGACACCTGTAACCAGGGCACCCTGTCTGTAGCCAGGGCACCCTGTCAAAATAAGAGAATGGTGCCGCCGCGCTTGTATTTATTTTTTAGACAACAAGTGAGAATGGGATCAGCTATGAATAGCCAAAGTAATTGTAAGTACTATATTTATTTATTTTTTTTGCAAGTTGGTGGTGCGTGTGTTATTTGGGTATGTGGAGAACTTTTTAATAACGTGCTTAAATAGTTTAATAGTGACATAAACGTGCAGTGACTCAGGTTCATGCCAGCTGACCAAATCGATGGCATTGTTATAGCGTTATTGAAAAGTTTTATTAATATTATTATATGTTCTATGTAAATATGTTTAATGTATTTCTGGAGTTGTAATAAACGTAATTCCACCCTGGGATTACTAAAGTATTTCTGATTCTGCTTCTGATTAATAGCGCATATATTCATCTGAGAGCTGATGTGTTTCAGACCCTGGCTGTGTGTGCACTGTGCACTGAAGTGTATATGACAATAAAGTAGTGAATCTCAATGAATTTATTTTAAACGTATTTTAAATAGGCCTATAGGCTCATAGTTGATTTGTAAAAAAAAAAAAATATCACAGCACCCCCTGTTGAAAATTACTTCCAGCGGCCCTGTACGACCATGCCTGAATTGAATAGATTCATGTGTGCTGATTGGCCACATCGAACATTCTGGAAGTGCGCGTGTGGAGGCAGCGCGCGCTCTGATAATGATTACAACTGAATAGCTGTTGCTCCGTCCTACACTATTACAGTATTACTGGACACACACACAAGTGTCATATCGAAATGTTGGTTACTATGCTGTTTAATAGGCAGGTTACATGCTGCTTAAAAGGCAGGTTATTATGCTGTATAATAGGCAGGTTATATTCTGGTTAAAAAGCAGGTTATTATGCTGTTTAATATGCTGGTTACCATGCTGTTTAATAGGCTGGTTACTATATTGGTTACTCTGCTAATTAATAGGCAGTTTATAATGCTGTTTAATATGCTGGTTAATAGGAACATTATGCTGTTTAATAGGCAGGTTACTATGTTGGTTAATAGGCTGGTTACTATGCTGGTTAAAAGGCAAGTTACTATGTTGGTTAATAGGCTGGTTACTATGCTGGTTTAAAGGCAGGTTTTTATTCTGGTAAATTGGCAGGTTACTATGCTCAGATATTGTAATGTCACGTATATATTAAACATATTATTAAACGTATAACTGGACATTGGCAGTTGATATCAGTACACAGTCGACTACGGGTGGCAGCTAGCACACATCACAATTTCAGCAGAAATTGTACCCTATCTAGTTACTAACTGCAACGCCCACGGGCTGTTGGCGCTCCTAGTCATAAACCAAACATTAAAATTTATATTAACGCTATAACGAAGAAGACAAACGATCAGATATTAGAGTTGAATATACAAAACGCTTTGAATACGTGGAAGATCCCAATCACCACTGTGTCTTTGGCCGGTCCCATCTGGATCAGCGGGGACCGGCCAGCAGCGTGGCAAAGTTCTCGAGAATGAAATGAAAGTTCTCGAGAATGAACGTAAAGTTCTCGAGAATGAACAAAAAGTTCTCGAGAATGAACGTAAAGTTCTCGAGAATGAACGTAAAGTTCTCGAGAATGAACAAAAAGTTCTCGAGAATGAACAAAAAGTTCTCGAGAATGAAAGAAAAGTTCTCGAGTTTAGTGTTTGTTTTTTTTCATGTCACCTCCGGGGCTCCGTATAATTGTTCTTAATTTGTAATTAAACTGTTTAGATTGCTAACTGTATTTAATTACTGAAGTAGCAAACGTGTTAAATAGATAGCGAGCGCAGGGCCATGCTACTGTAGGTAGTTTGCTGAAAACCTTTACTCGTTTTTTTCTCTTTCAATAGTTACTGAGGATATTTATTCCCAGAAAATCCCCAGACCCACACACAGACTTTTCGACACATATATAGAGAAAACTGAAAAACAGACAGAAAGACACACACCGAGTCACACACACACTGACACACACTGACACACACTGACACACACACACACAGAGGCCCGTGCAAATAAAGACACACAAGCACACAGAAAGACAGGCTTTTTGTGGCACCCGTGCTTTCAGACTTTTACTGTAAATTTACAGGATATTTTTTTTTACAGCATAGCCTACCGTTATAATTATTGTAACCAAAAAAGCTTCCTGGATTTTTCACTGGTTTTCAATGGAGTTATATAGGCAAACTGACAGAGTGTTTGCACAATAAGGAGTCAGTTGTATAGCGGTTGTTAACGGTTAATCTGTGTTCAATGCATCTAATGCTCATGTCTGTATTGCAAAGTCCCGCTTTGTAAAAAATTATACTAATGATGACGATATTGTTCTTTACTAGATGTAGCATACGTGAGCATGATTGTATTGAGCGGTACTGAAAAAAATGGCTAATAAAAAGCAGACAAATTTGACGCAAGCAAGTTTATTTATATAGCACAGTGTTAGGACCAGAGGTCTATCCCTCCCTCTGTTCGTGTTGGCACACCCCCTGCCAGTGGAGAGGAAGAATAATCAGGAACATCCTAAACAGCTGAGTTTTTCCCGCACCTGTTTTGTGTTTGTTCAATCAGTTTCGGTATATATTGGGGTTCCTTTCAGTCTGTCAGTGTCGGGGCATTGTTTGTAAAGGTACGTTGGTTGTTTGTATGTAATTCATTTCTTCATTCCTTCCTTGTGTGTTTTTTCAGGGGTATTTGATTTCTGTTTTATTGATTCTCTGTTTTGTCTTGTTTGTAAAGTTTCGGTTCTAGTTCCTGTTCTGCCTGAAAGGGAATAAAGTACTTGCATTCAGCGAATCTCTGCGCCTGTGTCCATTACCTGTCCGAAGCCAATTCATTACACACAGTTCATACATAGAACCAATTCTATGTGCTTTACAAAGAAAAATGATAATAAAATAAAATACATGAATTTTATATTCTATGCATCAGAATAAAAACAAGTAAAAACATCAAATGGGCAATTCAATGAGGAAAAGAAAATTGAAATTGAAAATACATGCATTTTATAACAACCTGTAATGCTGAAGTGACGACATATGCAACCTAGGGCTCCCCTGTGGGAGAATGCTGGGCAGACTTAACATTGAGATACAATTTTAGCGCTCAGTCATATGCATGTTAAAAGAGAAATGTTTTTAGCCTGGCTTTAAAAATGGATACATTTGGGGCACGTCTAAGATCTTCTGGTAATTTATTCCAGTTGCATGCAGCGTAACTGCTGAATGCACCTTCACCATGTTTAGTTTTGACTCTGGGCTCCACTTGCTGTCCTGAGTTCAGTGATCTGAGTGCCCTGCTTGGTTTATAATCCTCAAACATATCAGAAATGTATTGAGGGCCCAGTCCGTTCAGAGATTTATAGACCACAAGCAAAACTTTAATATCTATTCTGTAACTGAATGGAAGCCAGTGCAAATATTTAAGAACCGAATTGATGTGTTCTGTTCTTAGTTTTTGTTAACATTCTAGCAGCAGCATTCTGAATGAGCTGCAGCTGTTTTACAGTCTTTTTGGGAAGTCCAGTTAAGAGCCCATTACAGTAGTCAACCCTACTGGAGATAAATGCATGGATTAGCCTCTCTTGGTCTTTTTTCGACACCAGGTCCTTGATTTTGGCTATATTTTTAAGATGATAGAACGCTGTTTTGGTAACCGTTTTGATATGACTGGTGAACGTGAGATCTGAGTCGATCATTACACCTAGATTACGCACTTGGTCCCTGTTTTTTAGGCCTCAAGAATCGAGTTCTTTCCTAATATTAGTTCTTTTATTTTTGTTGCCAAACACAATAGTCTCTGAAGAGCTATTTTAAGAGTCCGGTCCAAGACACAAGGCACAACCATGATGGTGAGTAAGATTTAGTTGAGTCATACATAAAATATGGCTTTGTCGCTATCAGTGACTTGCGTGCACCCCCTTTTGTGTTGTATGTGGGGAAAACACTTTCTAACGGGGGAATAAAGCCATGCAAACTACTTCGGCACTTAGAAAAAAACCACCCTGCACGTAAATTTAAACCAATTGACTACATTCAGCTGAGAAAAGTTAAACAAATTGGGCAGCTGCAGGTGTTGAAAACCGTTCAATCAACCAATGTAGCTGCGCTTCAAGCATCATATCTCTTGGCTAACCGTATTGCCAAGGCTAATAAGCCATATACCATTGCAGAAGAGTTACTTCTTCCCACCACAAAAGACATTTGTAACGAGTTGATAGAAGAAGCAGCTTTAGAAAAGGTGTCAGAAGTTCCACTTTCAAACAACACTATCGCCAGGAGAATTGATGATAATATGGCAGAAGATATCGAAACACAGTTGTTTGAAAGACTGAGCAAGTCTCCATGGTATGCAATACAGGTTGACGAGTCTACAGATGTAGACAACAAAGCAATTTTACTTGTCTATGTGCAACACATTTTTCAAGAAGATTTACAATAAGATGTCTTATGCGCCCTGTCTTTGCCAACAAAAACAATGCAGCGGAAATATTCAAGGCTTTGAATGAATAATAATAATAATACATTTAATTTGTAACGCACTTTACATTCAAGAGAATCTGAAAGTGCTACATGATAAAAACAGTTTAAAACCTAGACATGCAGAGTGCAAAAAAAAAAAAAAGAAAGAAGGAGCTTAATCAAAAGCTCTCATAAAGAGGTGGATTTTCAGGCCATGTTTAAAGGCTTCCACAGTCTGTGGTGTCCTCGGGTGGGCAGGGAGGGCATTCCACAGCCTGGGTGCAGTGGAGCAGAAAGTGCGGTCTCGCATTGTACGGAGCTTAGTCCTGGGAGTGTTTAGGAGATATGGTGAGGCAGATTGGCGGGTACGTGTCGAGTTCTGCAGGGAAAGTAGTTCCTTGAGGTAAGGGGGGGGGGGCTTTACAATGGATGCATTGTTAGGTAAGGAGGGAGACCTTGTTCTCAATCCTGAATGAGACAGGGAGCCGGTGGAGTGATTTAAGGATGGGGGTGATGTGGTCCTATTTGCGCACCCTCAACAAGATCCTTGCAGCGCTGTTCTGGATGTGCTGCAGCTTCTGGAGGCTTTTCCCAGGGATCCCATTGAGGAGCACATTGCAGTAATTCAGTCTGGAGCAGGGTGGGAATTATGTAATTTTAGGGGCAAGGCCATTTGGCCTCCACCTTTTCTTTTCTTTTATGGGCACTAAGGCCATATGACAGGGCACAAAGGCCATTGAGTACAATTTGATGGTTTTCCCATTCAGATTGATACCATAACATCCTAATTTGGGAAGACATGAATTATGACTTTTTTAATAAAAAAAAACATTTTTTAATGAGAGAAAGAGAGAGCGCCATTACATCCAGAAGGTATATACCAGAGCTGTGCTCGTGACCGAGACGAAACCGAGACCGAAGGGGGCCGAGACCGAGACGAGACCAATACCGAAGGGGGCCGAGACCGAGACCAGTCATATCAACACTAAATAATATTACATGTTTTTGGTCCAGTGACCAATGTAAAAAAACACTTGACCAACAGCATCAGATCATATACTGTCTTGTCAACCTGAATGAAATGAATTACATTTGATTAAAAGAGTATGTAGGCCTATTTATTGTCTTATGTAACCATAAAATACAAAAATAAAACCATGATTTTAAAATGCACAGGCTATGATATTAAAATTTCGAGAAATCGAATAAATGAAAATCCATCAAACTGTATGTCCTATGTTGATGTAGTAAATGCTAAAAAAATTTAGATCACAAGCGACTTGCAATCAAATGATTTGCGCATTATTGGCCAATAAACAAATCTATTTATAATTATTTAACTGTCCACAGTCGGCACGCAGCTTCAGTTGTTTGTCTGCTTGAGCAGGACACGCAAACGAACCGGTTGCATTGCGCACAGTGTTCATTAGTCTGTTACGAGTGCACATGAGACAGCAGCAAACTAACCCGGTTGAACTGCGCACAGTGTTCATATAGATCAGACCAAAACCCATCCAGTTTAATAAAAATCGGACCAAAACGGGTCCAGTTTCATATAGATCGGACCATAACCGGTCCAGTTTTATGCTCTTTCTGCCGTATGCCCCCCGGACTTATGTAGCCTATGTCCCACGTCCTTCTGTGTGCATGAGTGATTTCATTTATCGCCCATTTGTAGTAAGCCTATTAATAATTATTGTTTATATTCGTTTAATTTCGATACAAAACAATATTTTGTTGAAGTCTTTTGTAGCCTATATGAATACACTGTGGTTCATTCGTTATTAATTATTGAGTGCAATAGGCGCATGACACATGAATGGGGCTGTATGTATTTGGAGGAATTCGTTCTGTTAATTTAGTGAAACATATTTCTTTATAAACTTACCTCTTTTTTCTAGTTCAACCAAGCCAATCAGCCTATTGTCTATATGTGTTATCTCGTAGTATTTGTCTGTGTATCGCACATTCAACCATTGCCATCATAGGCTCAGTGAAGTGTGATCGGTGTCTGGGTACCGCAATTAGCACCTCCTGGGTACCAACGCCCAGCGGCGTGGGATTTTGGCGACAGGAAGGCAGTTTAGGTAGCCTATCAAAAAACATGTAAATAGTAGTAGTTTTATTTATTGTTCGGTTTGTGATTTTGCAATTCTGAAAACGGGACAAGGTAAAATGCACGTAGGCCTATTTAGGAAAAGTCATGGAAGGACGTCGGCTGTAGCTTTTCAACATTATATATGTATGTTAACTACTAACCGCTGTGTGTGCAGTTTTTCACTGCGGTCAAGCCAGCCGCGGTTTGAAAATACACGGTCTAGCCAGCCAGCAAACAATTAGAGCGTGTGCGCCTATTACTATGAGTACGGTACTTTCAGAAACAGCAGAGAGAACGCGCTTTCAGAGCGTTCGAGTTGTCGATGTCTGTCTGTCTGTCTTTCTATCTATCTGTCTATCTATCTATCTGTCTATCTATCCGTCTTTGTTTATTTCTCTCTCTCTCTCTCTCTCGCTCTCTCTCTTTCATTCTTTCTTTTTCTCTCTCTCACTCTCTTTTCTATTTCTTTATTTTTCTCTCTCACTCTATCACGTTCGTTATTATTAATTTAATTATCTATCTTTTTATCTTTATGCTTTAAAAAACTCACATTGTCTTTGGCTAATATTTTTTTTAACTCAATAGATTGTTTTATGTAAATGTTTACAGCACAAGCAACTCCAGAGGCCCTTAAAGACCTCATTTCCAATAAGTAGAAAAAAATAAAGGTCACCTCTAATGCAGGACGTCCTATAGTCTATGCAAAACTCATTTGGAACCATTTCACTGTAGCGTTTTGGAAATATGTCACATTAATTGACTTTGGAGGCCCATTATGACCTCATTTCTAATAAGTAGAAAAAAATAAGGGTCACTTCTGATACAGGACGTCCTTTACACCATGTACAACTTTTTTGGAACCATTTTACTGTAGCGTTTTGGAAATATGTCACATTAATTGACTTTGGAGGCCCATTATGACCTCATTTCTAATAAGTAGAAAAAAATAAGGGTCACTTCTGATACAGGACGTCCTTTACACCATGCACAACTCATTTGGAACCATTTTACTGTAGCGTTTTGGAAATGTCACATTAATTGACTTTGGAGGCCCATTATGACCTCATTTCTAATAAGTAGAAAAAAATAAGGGTCACTTCTGATACAGGACGTCCCATAGTCTATGCACAACTCTTTTGGAACCATTTTACTGTAGCGAGGTCATAATGGGCCTCCAAAGTCACATTAATTGATTTTGGAGGCCCATTATGACCTCATTTCTAATAAGTAGAAAAAAATATCTGTCACTTCTAAAACAGGACGTCCCATAGTCTATGCACAACTCTTTAAAGAACCATTTTACTGTAGCGTTTTGGAAATATGTCACATTAATTGACTTTGGAGGCCCATTATGACCTCATTTCTAATAAGTAGAGAAAAAGGGTCACTTCTGATACAGGACGTCCTTTACACCATGCACAACTCATTTGGAACCATTTCACTGTAACGTTTTGGAAATATGTCACATTAATTGACTTTGGAGGCCCATTATGACCTCATTTCTAATAAGTAGAAAAAAATATGTGTCACTTCTAAAACAGGACGTCCCATAGTCTATGCACAACTCTTTTGGAACCATTTTACTGTAGCGTTTTGGAAATATGTCACATTAATTGACTTTGGAGGCCCATTATGACCTCATTTCTAATAAGTAGAAAAAAAGGGTCACTTCTGATACAGGACGTCCTTTACACCATGCACAACTCATTTGGAACCATTTTACTGTAGCGTTTTGGAAATATGTCACATTAATTGGCTTTGGAGGCCCATTATGACCTCATTTCTAATAAGTAGAAAAAAATAAGGGTCACTTCTGATACAGGACGTCCTTTACACTAATTATGACCTAATTTCGGTTGAGGACTGAACTATTAAGTTCCTTCAGGAAAGGCCAAATCCATTTTAAAACAGAGCCAAGAGTTGGTGCGCCAAAGTCAGGAAAAACACATGTGAATGTGTACTGCATATGCAGGACTGCACACTGCAGTGAAGTAATGGTAGAATGTTCTTCTTGCAAGGGGTGGAATCATCCTAACTGTGTGAAGATACCGCAAAATGCCATTACTGGAGTTGATGACTGGAATTGCCACAATTGCACTGGCTAAATCTAATGACATTTTCTTGAATTCAATTTTATTTTTCATTGCTTTGATCATTACATTTTTTATTGTTTCACTACCATTTAAAATTGCCTATTTAAAGTAGCCATGTGAAGTAAAAATTTTATTGCATATATATTTTTTTATTAGCAGGGTCTAATGAAAACATGGCTTTTTTATTTATGATTGTGCATGTGTGTCGTCTTTTTTGACAAGTTTATAAAACTTTTTTTTTTATCCTGTAGTTTAACGTGACATATTTCCAAAAAGCTACAGTAAAATGGTTCCAAATTAGTTGTGCATGGTGTAAAGGATGTCCTGTATCAGAAGTGACCCTTATTTTGTTCTACTTATTAGAAATTAGGTCATAATAGGTCTCCAAAGTCAATTATGTTTTGATGTGACATATCTCCAAAACGCTACTGTAAAATGGTTCCAAATGAGGTGTGCATATATGGACATCCTTTACACTATAGTGTATAGGATGTCCTGAATTAGAAGTGACCCTTATTGTTTTTACTTACTAAAAATGAGGTCTTTAAGGGCCTCTGGAGTTGAAAATGTACTAGATCACATGGGGTGTGTGTATAATGTATGGGACACTGAATACAAGATAACAAAAAAACATGCATTAAATGTACTTAGAAACAGATACTTTTTTTGTCTGCTTGTGCTGTAAACATTTACATAAAACAATCTATTGAGTTAAAAAAAATATTAGTCAAAGACAATGTGAGTTTTATAAAGCATAAAGATAAAAAGATAGATAATTAAATTAATAATAATGAACGTGATAGTGAGAGAAAAAGAAAGAAAAAGAAAAGAGAGTGAGAGAGAGAGGGAGCGAGAGAGAAATAAACAAAGACGGACAGATAGACAGATAGATAGATAGATAGACAGATGTTAAGTGTTACGTTCAGTCAAATCCTACCACATTAATCAGTTATGTATCATATCAAACCAGCTTAGCTCGTTTTCTAATGCTTACCTGAGTGTCGTTCTGTTGGTGCTGACGTTACATACTTCTTGCACTGCTGTTTTGAGGCGTGAGATCATCGATGTGATTATGACACTGCACCTGCGCGAATCCACGAACTAATTCAGAGACTACTTTGGTGGCTCGCTGTAATTCAACGCCATGCCGCACTGTCGCTTTACATAAAACTTGGACAGGGCCAGGGCACACATGATTTTTTTTTCATGGAGCATGAAGGCCTAAGTGTAGGGCAACGGCGGCCATGGCCGCGGTATAATTCCCACCCTGGTCTGGAGGAAACAAAGGCGTGGACAAGCTTTTCCGCATCAGGCAGAGTGAGTGTGGGACGTAGTTTCGCTATGTTCCTGAGATGGAAGAAGGAGGCCTTGTAGAGTTGTTTGATATAGGCCTCGAAAGTCAGATGTGAGTCCATTATAACGCCCAGGTTGGTGACTGATGCTGAAATAGGAATATTTTGTCCAGAGAAGGTGATGCCAGTGATGTTAGATGAGCGAACCTGGTGTGGAGTGCCAACTAAAATTGCTTCAGTTTTGGAACTGTTTAGCTGTAGGAAATTTTGCTTCATCCACGCCTTTATTTCCCCAGGCAGGTGGTCAGAATGGATAGTGGCGAGGTGGAGGAGAGGGTTTGTTTTGTCCTGAGGTAGAGTTGAGTGTCATCAGCATAGCAATGGAACAAGAGTCCATGCCGTCTGATGACCTGGCCAAGGGGGGACATGTAGAGAATGAACAGGGTGGGGCCAAGCACCAAGCCTTCAGGGAAACCACAGGTGACATTGTGAGCCCGGGATTTAGCCTTTCCCAAGGCTACATGCTCTATGCTCTCGGTGATGTAGGATGACCGAAAGTAGACTGTAGACGGTAGTAGACTGTAGACGGCGAAGGAGGATGTTATGGTCCACAGTGTCGAATGCTGCAGTCAAGTCCAGGAGGATAAGAAGTGATGAAGAGCCAGCATCTGCAGTCATTAGAAGGTCATTTGTAACCCAGGCCAGGGCTGTTTCAGTGCTGTGGCCAGGGTGAAAACCAGACTGAAATTTCTCATACAAATCATTTTGTTTTCGATGGTCCTGAAGCTGTGCGGCGACTACTTTTTCTAGCACCTTAGAAAGGAATGGAAGGTTGGAAATAGGTCTGTAGTTGGCAAAGACTTTATGGTAGAGAAAATGAGTGAAATACACGAGTCGAACGGATTACCTTTTCAGATGGTTTATTAAAAGAATTTAACACAACAATAAACTCTTTGCCCTGTCCTAAGTCTTACTCGCGCGAGTTGAGTCAGAAAAGAGAAAGTTTGAGCGGGCTGCCTCTCCTTTTAAAACCTCTAGGAAGCTCCTCCTAGCTTGTTTCAGAAGCGCCTCCCAACTCAGGTAAAATACTTCCTGTTTACAAGCACGAACTACTCATTACCGCCCCTAATGGTCGGATGACTAAAATACAGTTACTACTAACAGACGGACTAAACACCTCATAATAATAAATGTAAACTTAAGAACAAGAGATAAAATGTAAACAAAATGTAAACAATCAATGCTATAGAATACTAATGAGGTAAACATAATAATAATGTAAAAGAGATTAAGAAATATAAAATGTAAACAACCTGAAATTCTACCACAACTTCTGGGTCTAAATTGGGTTTTTTGAGAGATGGCCTGATAACAGCTGCTTTTAGTGGTGAAGGAACATGGCCAGCCTGGAGGGAGTGGTTTATGATCTTTGTGATGAGGGGTCTTATCAGAAAAGTGTTTATTCGCCATTGAATGTGTGAACAGACAAGGAATTTACTGTGGCAGGAAGGTGCTTACATGCAACATAAGAATAGAACAATATAAATTAAACTAAAGGGATGAGGGGGTAGAGGGATAGTATGTACACAAAAATAACAATAAGATACCAAAAAACAACAGTGCAATAGAGCAAAAATGTAGTGCAAATCAGGCAATGTGCAAAAGGAGTGGGTCAGAGTTCGAGGCTTAAGTGAGATGGGTCATAGTTCAAGGCTTGTGTGCACCCCTGGCCTTGTTGAGGAGGCCAGTAGCACATGGGAAGAAACTGTTCTTGTGGCGTGAGGTTTTGGTCCTGATGGACCGAAGCCTTCTGCCGGAGGGGAGTGGATTGAACAGCGAGTGTCCGGGGTGAGAGGGGTCTGCCACAATCTTCCTAGCTCGCCTCAGAGCCCTCGAGGTGTGAAGATCCTCGAGGCTAGGCAGACTGCAGCCTATCACCTTTTCAGCTGAGCGGATAATACGCTGCAGTCTGCTCTTGTCTTTGGCTGTAGCAGCAGGGTACCAGATGGTGATGGATGAGGTGAGGATGGACTCAATGATGGCTGAGTAGAAGTGGACCATCATAGTCTTAGGCAGGTTGAATTTCTTCAGCTGCCGAAGGAAGTACATCCTCTGTTGAGCTTTCCTGGTCAGTGAGCAGATGTTTAAATCCCACTTGAGGTCCTGTGAGAGGATGGTGCCCAGGAAGCGGAAGGACTCTACCGTATTGACGGGGGAGCCACACAGGGTGATGGGTGAGAGTGGGGCTGAGTTTCTCCTGAAGTGCACAACCATCTCCACTGTCTTTAGAGCATTGAGCTCTAAGTTGTTCTGGCTGCACCAGGTCACCAGTTTGTCAGCTTCCAGCCTGTAGTCGGACTCGTCCCCACCGGAGATGAGCCCAATGAGGGTGGTGTCGTCCGCAAACTTCAGAATCTTAACAGATGGATGACTTGAGGTGCAACTGTTGGTGTACAGGGAGAAGAGCAGAGGAGAAAGGACGCAGCCCTGGGGGGACCCGGTGCTAATGGACCGGGAGTCAGAGACTTGTGACCCCAGCTTGACGCACTGCTTCCTGTCAGACAGGAAGTCTGTGATCCACCTGCAGGTGGAGACTGGAACATTGAGCTGGGAGAGCTTGTCAAGTAGAAGGGCTGGGATGATGGTGTTGAAGGCGGAGCTGAAGTCAACAAACAGGAGGTTTTTGCATGGAGGTTTGATTTTACCAGTGTTGTGGGGAAAGGGTCCAGGGCACAGGTGGATGGTTTCATCTTTTTAAACTATGTCCTCAACATCTTGCTGCAGGATAATCAGCTGAGAGGTTGGGAAATCCCAGGCTGTGGGTCGGCAGTCAGGACTGGAAATGCGGATATATTAACTAGCAGTGAGCAGATAGTCTCTACTTTCTTTCTGAAAAAATCTATGAAATTGTTGCACCTCTCTTCTGAGGCTTCTGAGAAAGATTGACTTTGTGGTTTGAGGATGGTGTTTATGGTCGAAAATAGTTTCTTGGAGTTTCCAGTATTTTTGTTGATAATGCTTGAATAGAACTGTGAACATGCATCTCTCAATGACCTAGCATAGGACTTCTGATGTTCCCGTTAAGCCTGCTCGTGAACAGTTAGTCCTGAGGCCTTAAGACGCCGCTCAAGGACACGCCCATCTGTTTTTATTTTCCTGAGTTTGCCAGTGTACCAGGGGGCTGAGCGTAGGAAGCTGACAGTTCTACTTTTAACAGGGGCATGAAGATCTAGGAGACTGCACAGAGATTTGTTGTAAAAGTCAACCGCCTCAGTGACACAGGAAAAGTCAGCTGAGGAGAGATGTTGGAGGTCTATGGTCAAGGTGTCCGTTTTAATATTTTTCAAATCCCTATAGCAGATTTGGCGCTTGTCTTTGGTGTGTGAGCAAAGAAGTGGTAGCTCGATTGAGATGGCCTTGTGGTCAGACACACCTAGATCATACGCCAGAAGGTTTTTTATGGGGGTGGAATTTGAAATGACCAGGTCCAATGTGTGCCCTCAGGAGTGTGTGGGGACATCAACATGTTGTTGGATGTCCAGGCAGTCAAGTAGTTGCAGAAACTCTGCTGCAAGGTGGCACGATGGGTTGTCTACATGGATATTAATATCTCCAAGTATTATTATGTTGGCTGAAGTGGTGCAGAGAGATATGAGAAGGTCCTGTATCTCTGGAATAAAAGCTGAATTTGGTTTAGGGGGACGGTATATGAGGAGGATTGTCATAGGAAAAGGGGGTTTACATTTAAATACTAAGCATTCAAATGAGGACAGTGTAGGGAGGGGGAGGGGGGAGAAATCCAGGTTTTGTCGATGTATAACACCACCACGTCCAGTGCTGCGGGATTTCTCCAAGTAGCTATAATTTGGGGGACAGGCTTCATTTAGCGCAGAGTAAACCCCTGGCTTGTGCCATGTTTCTGTTAGGCAGATGAAGTCTAATCCCTCGTCCAGGATGTGGTCTTGTATGAAAGCTGCTTTATTTGAGAGCGATTGTGTGTTGAAAAGCTCTATTTTAAGTGGTGATGATGTGGAGAAATTCCGTAGAGGCAGAAGTACACTAGAATCCACTCCACGTTTGCTGCCTTGCTCAGTGCGCAGATATCTCGTGGTGTTTCCTGTAAATTCCAGCCGAGCGTGCAGAGATCTCGCGGTGGTTCCGATGTTGTTAGTATTGAACGTAACACTGCTCTGATGACGTGGCCGAAATGCGACAGTAGTCCAGATGGATGGAATGTTTGAAGCAGCCTGGCTAGGCTGATAATAGACAAACCATTGTCGGGAACTTCTGTGAATGTAGCGCGGACGGCACTGAAAACCATGTTTTTAATGGCTGTAGTGGGCCCTTGAGCGGAGCGATTTTTGAGATTTTACAGATGTGGGGCAGAGTACTTGAGCCTCATGCCGGTCACCAAAATGACCAGGAGCAAGCCGGTAGCAAAAACACAGAGAAGAGATTTTCAGGCACCTCCAGAAAGCACTGAAAAGACTGGCTGGAGGTAGCTGACGGCTGGTTTACAATAGCAGGGATATCGTCTCGATGAAGGGACCAGTAGTAGAAGAAAGCCCTTGGTAGCGGTGATGGAAAAACAACGGAGAAATCCGGATGTTTACCGCTAGCATAGGGAGATAGCCAAACAGTCAAGGATGTTTGAAGAAGCTTGTCAGTAGGTGAGCAAGAAATCCATTTGTATGTTACCAAAATTGTTTGCACAAAAAACTCTCAAATACAGAGTATTAATTCAGAGAGCTAAGAACGATAAAAGAAACGAAAAGAAACGACTACGGAGAAGCGGCGAACAACAAACGCATGCGTCCTCTCCCTCTCCCAATCCTCACATATAGTAGAGATGAATATACCACAGGGAAGCTAGATTGGTATTTCTGTGTGGGAGTCTGCACTGACTGGAGCTGCAGCCATGACTGGGCGGCTGTCCGATTTCACAACCAGGCGAAAACAAGTCGCCTCCATGTGTGAGTTAACTAACTGTGTAATACACAGGTAAATGCTGGCCAGTCGAAAACTGTGCACGAATCCTCACCTTGTATTAAATGATGTGATTAATGTTGTGAATTATATGAAATCACATGCGCTCACCACACACTTTTTGCAGACCTTTGTGGGGAAATGGATGTGGAACACAAATGACTTCTATTAAACACAGATGTAAGAAGGTTGTCAAGAGGAAAGGCCCTTACCCGTGTGTATGAGCTACAGTGCCTTGCAAAAGTATTCGGCCCCCTTGAACTTTTCGACTTTTTGCCACATTTCAGGCTTCAAACATAAAGATATACAACTGTATTTTTTGGTGAGGAATCAACAACAAGTGGGACACAATCATGAAATGGAACGATATTTATTGGATATTTCAAACCTTTTTTACAAATAAAAATCCAATGTTGACCTAAATGACTAATGATGATAAATAGAATCCACCTGTGTGTAATCAAGTCTCCGTATAAATGCACCTGCTCTGTGATAGACTCAGAGGTCCGTTTAAAGCACAGAGAGCATCATGAAGAACAAGGAACACACCAGGCAGGTCCGAGATACTGTTGTCGAGAAGTTTAAAGCCGGATTTGGATACAAAAAGATTTCCCAAGCCTTAAACATCCCAAGGAGCACTGTGCAAGCGATAATATTGAAATGGAAGGAGTATCAGACCACTGCAAATCTACCAAGACCCGGCCGTCCCTCTAAACTTTCAGCTCATACAAGGAGAAGACTGATCAGAGATGCAGTCAAGAGGCCCATGATCACTCTGGATGAACTGCAGAGATCTACAGCTGAGGTGGGAGACTCTGTCCATAGGACAACAATCAGTCGTATACTGCACAAATCTGGCCTTTATGGAAGAGTGGCAAGAAGAAAGCCATTTCTTAAAGATATCCATAAAAAGTGTCGTTTAAAGTTTGCCACAAGCCACCTGGGAGACACACCAAACATGTGGAAGAAGGTGCTCTGGTCAGATGAAACCAAAATCAAACTTTTTGGCAACAATGCAAAACGTTATGTTTGGCGTAAATGCAACACAGCTCATCACCCTGAACACACCATCCCCACTGTCAAACATGGTGGTGGCAGCATCATGGTTTGGGCCTGCTTTTCTTCAGCAGGGACAGGGAAGATGGTTAAAATTGATGGGAAGATGGATGGAGCCAAATACAGGACCATTCTGGAAGAAAAGCTGATAGAGTCTGCAAAAGACCTGAGACTGGGACGGAGATTTGTCTTCCAACAAGACAATGATCCAAAACATAGAGTAAAATCTACAATGGAATGGTTCACAAATAAACATATCCAGGTGTTATAATGGCCAAGTCAAAGTCCAGACCTGAATCCAATCGAGAATCTGTGGAAAGAACTGAAAACTGCTGTTCACAAACGCTCTCCATTCAACCTCACTGAGCTCGAGCTGTTTTGCAAGGAGGAATGGGCAACGATTTCAGTCTCTCGATGTGCCAAACTGATAGAGACATACCCCAAGCGACTTACAGCTGTAATCGCAGCAAAAGGTGGCGCTACAAAGTATTAACTTAAGGGGGCTGAATAATTTTGCACGCCCAATTTTCCAGTTTTTTATTTGTAAAAAAGGTTTGAAATATCCAATAAATATCGTTCCACTTCATGATTGTGTCCCACTTGTTGTTGATTCTTCACCAAAAAATACCGTTGTATATCTTTATGTTTGAAGCCTGAAATGTGGCAAAAAGTCGAAAAGTTCAAGGGGGCCGAATACTTTCGCAAGGCACTGTACATGACCCACTTTAATTATTTGTAAAAATAAAACAATCTACTTTGTGGACAGAAAGTGGATCGCCAAGCTCGCATACCTGTCAGATATATCCTGAATGAATCTGTCGCTGCGGGATGACCACTGTCTTGAAACTGGCTGACAAAGTTTCCTCCTTAAAAGAAAAAATCTAATTGTGGAACAGAAGAGGTTTTCCAGCATATCAGAGTACCTGGATTTTTTTGTCCCTGTCTAAACTAATAGATGGACACCTGTCAGCCCTCTCCGAAGAGTTTTCAACATTACTTTCCTGCTGCTAGTGACCCACGAGCTTCAAAGGAATTGATCCGAGACCCTCTTGTCAACACCCTCGAGGATGCGTCGATACTTGATAATGAGATGTTCATTGACCTCAGGAATGATGGTGGACTAAAACTTTAGTTCAATAGAACTTTATCTCTTGCATCTTTTTTTCGGTTAAAGACCAAAGCTGAATATCCTGACCTCTCCGTATGGCAGTGAAGACATTACTTGCCTTTCCAACAACCTATATGTGTGAAACTGATTTTTCCGAGATGGCAGCCATCAAGACGCGTCTCCGGAGTAAACTGGACGTCGAGAACCCGCCCGAGTGTCACTAAGTCGCATCACACCTCGCTACGACATGCTTGTGTTAGGGAAGCAGGCCCAGGGATCCCATAAAACAACTCCCCTGACGTGTGTGGCCTTCATTGGTGCTGAAAATTATGCGTTTGTCACTTGCGCCGCTAAAACACGACCCTGTAGTACAGTGTGAGTATGTTACAATGGCACTTAATACATTTGATATTGACATGTAGAACTTATCTCCAGTTGGTTTAGATGATTTGGGATGGCCCTTATATCCTGCTTCTTTATTAATCCGTAAAAGAGATGTAACGAACTTAGAGGCTTGTAGGATCCTGATGCGATATATATAATATAAAGAACAAGCACACATACATATATAAATTCACATGTACATTATATGGATATATAGAGTGCATCCGGAAAATATTCACACTTCACTTTTTCAACATTTTGTTATATTACAGCAGGGGTGCTCAATACGTCGATTGCGATCTACCAGTGGATCTTGAAGGTACTGTGGTTCGATCGCATGACATCAGATGACATCTGACTTTTTCTGACACTTAGGTCAGTGCGCATGCGCAAACAACGTTGCTAAGTGGAGCAAAACTAACTAGCTAGCGAGTTACTTCCAATTTTTTGCGCTCGGTTTTGTATCTTAAACTTAAGAAACCGATGTAATGTTGGTTGGATATTCGATATTGGATATTCAACGGATATTCGAAGCCCGAGATCAGGTCCGGTATTCCTGCAAGCAGCCACACTATGCCCCAGTGATCGACCGACAGAAACCTCTGACAGCTTATAGTTAGGGACCGTCAATAAAGTACAAGTCTCAACGTTATAATTCAATAGATGTTTAACCATTTCGCCTTGAAACCTCAAACCACTTTTAGCTAGTCTACAGGGGCCACCCACATGTTGCAAAGCCTTTGGTTTTAAAAATAAAAGTTTGCAAACTTTTTATATACATTTTTAACTTGCATAACTCAATAGCTTTTTTGTGCAATGACTTATAATCATCGTTAATAACAAGAAGTCCTTCCAAGACGGAAAGATGGTAAACGAAGAAAAGCAGAAATATTATCTTCGATCACAACTCTCCACTTATTTATGTGAGTTGGCCTTTTCACACATGAAAATCATTAAGTCAAAGTACCACAATGACTGCTGATAATATGTTAGTGTGCTTGAGGCTGGCTGTCAGGGCTATGCTGTCCGGACTATGCATCCCAGGCTGATTCCATTCAGTGCAAGTCAGAGTAAAGTCATGGAATGACAAAAGAGTACATGGATAATTGTGTTGTGCAATATGTGCTCATGCGGGTATGCAAGGTACATCAACATAAATTGTAAAAATAATTCTTAATATATTTTTAGATAAATCTACGTTTTGCATATTTGTAGTAGGTAGATCATTTTGACTTGGTCATTTTATAAGTAGCTCGCATGCTGAAAAAGTGTGAGCACCCCTGTATTACAGCTTTTCAAAATGGATGCAATTCATTTTTTCCCTGAAATTCCTACACCACAATGACAAAGTAATTTAATATTTAAATGACAAAAGTTTGTCGAATAACTTTAATAGATCTGCAAATAAAATAAGAATGAAAATGTAACATATACATAAGTATTTACAGGGTTTTCTCAATACTTTGTTGAAGCACCTTCTGTCTTTTTGAGTATGATGCTACAAGCTTGCTTGGCAATCAATTTTTGGGCAGTTTCTTCCATTCTTCTTTGCATTAACTCTCAAGCTCCATCAGGTTCTATGGGGAGCGTCGATGCACAGACACTTTCATATCTCTCCAGAGATCAATCAGGTTCAAGTCTGGGCTCTGGTTGGGCGACCCAAGGACATTCACAAAGTTATGCCAAAGCCAGTCCTTTGTTATCTTCACTGTGTGCTGAGGGCTGTTGTCCTGTTGGAAGATTAATCTTCATCTCAATCTGAGGTCCAGATAACTCTGGGGCAGGTTTTCTTCAAGGATGTCTCTTTACATTGCTGCATTCATCTTTCCCTCGATCCTGATTAGTCTCCCAGTTCCTGCCACGGAAAAAAACATCCCCACAGCATTATGCTGCCACCACCATGCTTTACTGTGGGATGGTATTGGTGATGAGTGGTGTCTGGTTTCCTCCAGCCCTGACCCTTGGCATTCAGGCCACAGAGTTCAATCTTTGTTTCATCATAACAGAGAAACATGTTTCTTATTGTCGGAGAGTCATTCAGATGCCTTTTGGCAAACTCCAGATGGGCTGTCATGTCCCTTTTACAGAGAAATGGCTTCTGACTGGTCGCTCTACCATACAGGTCTAATGGGTGGAGTGCTGCGGGGATGGTTGTCCATCTGGAAAGTTCTCCTCTTTATACAACACTGGAGCTCTACGCGCTCTTTTAGACAGGCCTGCCGCAAAGCGGAAAGAAAATGGAAAAAGGATAATCTCAATGTTTCATTTCAAATTTTTAAATCCTTATTAGCTTCTTTTCAGGCTGCAGCAAAAACAGCCAGAGCAAAGCATCTCTCTGATCTGATCAGTAAACACTCAAACAGACCAAACATTCTATTTAGTACCATAAACTCTGTTATCAACCCCCCAAAACTCCCCATTTGTTGATGTATCCACTGATACCTGTGAGGAATCTCTTAACTTTTTTACTAACAAAATTGAGAACTTTAGATCAGCTTTCACTTCCACCTCATCCGTTATTCCACCTGGCTGCTCTGGGGTACCGGTACTAGCTACTTTTAACCAATTTCAGCCCATCTCTCTCACCGAACTGAGTCATTTAGTATCACACATGAAACCTATTACTTCATCTAATGATTCTATCCCCTCTTCTATTTTAAAGAATGTGTTTGATGTAGTTGGCCCCTCCTTCCAGGTCATCTTAAATTCATGTCTTGCATCTGGCACTGTCCCTACATGTTTTAAGCATGCTGTCGTCCAGCCCCTGCTTAAAAAGCATAATCTTGATAAATGTCTAAATAACTACCGTCCCATTTCTAAGCTTCCTTTTAATTTCTAAAAGTGTATACATTTTAATTATTGCCCTTTTCTGGCCCACAAATCTTTTAGAATAAAGAAATTACATAACAAATATGGCCCTTCTTATAATTTCAACGTGCTGATGTGGCCCCTGAGCTGAAATATTTGCACTCCCCTGTACTATACCCTTTACTGTGAGGGTTTAGATCACTTCATAGTACAGAGACAGCACTGTTCAAAGTAACCAATGATCTTCTCCTTACACTAGATTCAGGTGATAGTGCCATCTTGATATTACTGGATCTTAGTGCGCCTATGACACCATCGATCACAACATACTCCTTACTCACCTTGACCAGCAGGTGGGCATTAAGGAGACTGCATTACTTTGGTTTCGTTCCTATTTCAATTGTAGGACTTTTTCAGTATATATGGGCAAGTTCTCCTCGTCTGCTCCTGTTTCATATGGGGTCCCTCAGGGGTCCATTTTGTGTCCAATTCTTTTTAGCCTGTATATGCTCCCACTGGGTGATATCATAAGGAAGCATAACATATGTTTCCACCTCTATGCGGATGACTCACAGTTGTACCTGTCTCTAAAATCTAGGGATTCCATACATTCTCTTCTGCCCTGTCTCAAAGACATTAGAACTTGGATGGCCAACAACTTTCTCCAATTAAACAGTGACAAGACAGAAGTCATTATCTTTGGCCCTCCTAAGGCAAGATGCAACGTAGAGCAAAATCTAGGTCATCTCGCTCCATTCATCAACCCTCATGCTAGAAACTTGGGCGTCATTCTCGACTCTGAACTCTGCCTCGACAAGCAGATTAGTTCTGTGGTCAAAAATAGTTTTTACCAGCTCAGAATGATTTCCCGCCTGAAGTCATTCCTATCTTTTAATGACCTTGAGAAAGTTATCCATGCCTTTATCTCATCACGGCTTGATTATTGTAATTCGCTCTACTTTGGCCTCCCATAATCATCACTTAGACGCTTGCAGTTGGTACAGAACACAGCAGCGCGTTTTTAACTAGCACTAGGAAGTATGAGCACATCACCTCATCTTGGCCTCTGCATTGGCTCCCAGTTTCTTTTAGGATTCAGTTTAAAATGTTATTGTTTGTTTTTAAGGGACTTAATGGGCTCGCCCCAACCTATATCTCTGACCTTGTGCAGCCATACTCAGCTCAAAGATTGCTGAGGTCCTCGGACAAAGGGCTCCTCCTTGTGCCGCGCTCACGGCTTAAGCAGAAGGGTGATAGAGCCTTTGCAGTTTCTGCTCCACGTCTGTGGAACCAGCTCCCCCAGGTCATTAAATTTCCTACCTCCATCGATGCATTCAAGTCAAGGTTAAAAACTGTACTCCATGGCCTTCCCGGTTCCCTAGCTCACCACTCCTGTTTTTCTCTTTTTCTTTTTTGTACGCCCTGATATTGAGGGTTCCTGTTTTGTTCGTTATTGCATTATTGCATAATTATGATTATTGATTATACGTGTTATATCATTATTTGGTATTTTACTTGTCTTTTGGTTATTTCATTGTACAGCACTTTGGTCAGTCTTGCACTGTGTGTAAATGTGCTTTATAAATTAAAATTACTTACTTACTTACTAGATCTGTCAGAGTGACCATAGGGTTCTTGGACTCCTCCCTGACTAAGGCCCTCCTCACCCGATCACTCAGTTTGGCCGTGCAGTGCTGTCTGTTTTCTTGTATCGTACCCTTGAAGGTATCCTCTTAAACATACAGAAAGTATGAAAAATGTAAAATATATTTTGCTAATGTTTTTAGTTTTTGGTCATTGAGGTTTAACATGGCAAAAAATAGCATTGCGGCTATAATTATGTTTGGCGACAAACATAACGCTAGCCGCAATGCTAATTATCGCCATGTTAAACATCTTTGATTTATGCCAACCCAGAACCATAGAGAGAAAGAGTTGCGACACTCTTTGATGTCTCTAGAAGGGTGGTCACGCGGTTCATGTAAGCTTCAATAGTTCCAAACAAACCGTGAGCTCCCATTTATTTCAACGGAACTGTTAGCATCGATTGCGCTATTTAGTGGTAAATATAAATGAAAACACATACCCAAGTACTTGATGGACTGTTATTGCATATTTGTTAATGTCATTTTTACATTTGGAGTGGTAAGGTGACAACAAAAGCTATGTTAGAAGCTTCACATTCATGTTAGCTTGAATTGCATTAGCACTAGGCTGCTAGCGTATGGTGGCTTAACCTTACATTTTACCGTTTAAATAGGATTTAAGATGCAAAGTATCCAAAATATTAAAGAATAATAACTCATTATGCTAGGATGAATGAAATTAAGTATTAGTTTTATTAAACAATGAATGAGACAACGAGAGTATGTGTATCTACCTGGAAAAACAAAGTAAAGAAACAGAGATGAATATTGTGATGTTCTGTGATGGTTCATTGGTTACAACTAACATTTTATAGATACACCATGGTTGGCTGTGCAGCATTTGGATGCTCCAATCGGTCAGAGAAGGGCTACAGAATGTATGGCTTCCCTAAGGACCAAGAGCTTAGAAAGAGATGGATGGCAATGGTCAGCCGTCAAAACTTGACAGGGTCCAGCAACAGTAAAAAACTATGTAATGTAAGTAACGTTCACAGCAGTGACATCAGTTGCTAGCTTTTCAAAGGGAAAGTGTAGAGAATTATGTACAGCAGCATTATCTGCAGCATCCAGCAGCAGCCACCACCAGCAGCCACCGTTAGCACCAGGCACCATCTTTTCAACCAGCCACCATTGCCAGCCTCAGCCACCAGCAGCAGTCACCTCCAAAATTACACCCAGGCTGTAAAATGTTGGAAATAAATTAGTCTCCCTACTGTCTGAGTAAAAATAATTTAAACCTCCTTTTGGCTTATGATATTTTTTGTGTGGAATCATTTGTACTCATATAATCCAACAGCCCTTCAATAGTATAATTAAACAAACGCAAACTTATTTCTACTAGTTAGCCTATAGCATCAGACGACAAAAACCTAGATAAAACCGGTCCTTAATAAACCTTAATGATCCTAGATATTCTAATGTAATCAATAACTAAATAAAAATAAATAATTACGCTGTGAAGATATATATTGAATTTGTTACTGGAGATTCCTTTATAGCTAGCCATGTCAAGCTAATGAACTAGCAGGGAGTTGGTCATCTACAAAGCTAAAATTATATATAATTACGCTGTGCAAATAGAAATAAAGATCAGCATATGCATCACAGAGGGCCTCTGATAAAATATAGACAGATTACAATTTAAAAAATGCAGGAATTCGATCAACATACCTCAAAAGTTACTCGATGCCAATGGAAATGAATGGCGTAGAATGGCGTGTTTGGAACTATTGGAAGCTCCATAACCCGGAATTGGGCGCCAAAAAGCATTACAACGGTGCCGAATGGGAGTGTCGCCACTCTGTTATATCCACCGCTCTGTGCTAACCTGATTATACTTATTAGCTAAATACTTTTTTATTTCATAGATTTCAGAACTTTTTTTCATGAACACTTTTTGTATGTTAAAGATAATTATTTGAGTGTGATACAAGTTAAATGACTTTTGTTGTAATTTGCCAATCCACACATTGGATCCTTAAATATCATACTGTTAATCTGCTCCCACAACAGAATTTAACAGTCTTGAAAAGTCAAGTTAACCCATTTTACAAAGAGAACATTCTGTAACCAAACATTTATATAAATTATTTTGTAATTAAAAAATAAATTTGTAATTTTTCCTGACATAACACATTTCCTGCTGTAAGGGCTGAAAAGCACACTCTGATATTTCTCTGCTCAAGCTCTGACTTTGAAAGAGTTTACTTAAGTTGAGAAGTATTTGTATTTCGAGGTTAGTAAATGAAAAAGCCAACAAGCAAGTATTCTTGCCTCAGTATGCTTTAAAGCACTGTATTGCAGAGACTCTTGGTGTGAATTAAATATCTTGTTTTCAACACCACCTCTGGTTTCTGCCTTTCCATTCCATTAATTTTTTTTAATTTACAAACCTCAAAATGCTAAATGCTTAAGATGGACATTGACCTTAGCTGATAAGAAAAGTATATTTTGTATAACTTTTATGTATATAATGTCATTAAAGTTGTGCATTTGGCATTGTGTTCGCAATGTAACAACAACAGGGATAACATTGTATTGAATTTTTTTTTTTTTTATATATATTTTTTAATTTAACCTTTATTTAACAAGGTAGGCTGATTGAAAACAATTTCTCATTTGCAACGGCAACCTGGGGAGCAGCTGAGATTTGAACCGAGGACGTCATACAAAGCATGCACTCTACCACTGAGCTACCAACTTTGTATTTGTATTCAATTTAAACCAACTCACCTTTGATGGACCGACTAACAGAATACTGCAAATACATAGATATTTAAAATCTTTTACAAATATAATGAAGTTATTTCGTTTTCTCAATATAACAGAAATTGATTGAACTGATTTTTATTACCAATTCCAGATGGCTTTTGCTCGTCAGGTTGGCTATAGTTTATTTAACAAGAGATCATTACATGATATGGCCGTCCACATACTTTTGGTCGCGTATTGTATATAATGGATATTTCATAATATAACAATGCAAGAATTCTTTACAATGCATTTTAATTCAGATGCTGTAGTTGTCTTTCTGACAGTTAACCACATGAGATGTATTTTGCTAGGGATTGTCCAAACTTCCGGTCCCTCCTTTGAGGCAGACCTTGGACATCTACCTCAGATGTATGAGACACCTGGTAGATGAGGAACAGTTCAGAAGGACCCAGGACATCGTCGAGAAATTTGCTGTCCCTGGTGGTGTTGGAGAAAAACTACAAAAGAAGCTTCTGGAGAAAAGAGACAATGAAGCAAACTGGGTAAATAAACCAAATGTGCACTTTCATTTATTTGCAACAATATTGCAAAAATATTTAGTGTCAATCAACAATTCTTTTTGATAGCATTTTACGTTTGTGAATTTGGTGGAATTACACCCGCAGCATCACTATGCATCATGGTATGCCGCATGCTATCATTTCAATATATGTGCAACAAGTCCAAACTTCCTCTTTACATTAAGTTGCTCTAACTAAACATTTATTTTTTTAAATGTATAGTTATTATAATAACTATAGTGACAACATAATGGTGGGTTAGGTATTATTATGTCTGCATGGGATTATTGTTGTTGGAGTATGGAGTTATTACACAGCATGTGACTAATGTTTTAAAAACGTTGTTTGAAAGTTACCAGTGTAATAACAATCTCTGTGACCAGAATATGAATAATATATAGGCTAGGATTTGTTAACAACAAGGACGAAAAAGACTCACACTGTTTTAAAAGGATGTGTGCTTTGGGTCATGTTCACGTTGAACCATGAACCATCTTCCCATTTTCAACTTCCTGCCAGATGACTGCCAGTTATTCCCAAGCATCTGTGACGATTTGCCCTTGGAATCTATACCATGCTTTTTGGCAAAGCTCAAATGACACTAAATGTTGCCTTTCTTGAGGAGTTATTTTTCTTGCAAGCCAGATTTCTAAAGCGCTTGTGATATTGTGGTCACATGCACACATGAATCAGTCTTTGCCAATAAAGCCTGAAGCTCCTTAAAACTCACTATTGGCTTCTTAGTAACCTCTCTGATCAGTATACGTCTTTCTAGTTAGGAGGGGCCACCTGATGTAGGTATTGCCATTCGCCTATCACTTCTTAATAGTGGTCTTTACTGTGCTTCAAATGATAGGCATTGCTTTGATTTCCATTACTAAATCCATGGATTGTTTTCTGATCTAATAAAAATCACTAGAAATGACAATTGGATGTCAAGTGGCATGTTTTGCTATGGGCTAAAATATGTGCCACCAGAAACTGAATTTGAATCATTTATATTTGAATTTGAATTGCTAAACTTGAATACATGCATTGAAAAACTGAATTTGAATCACATAATGTGAAATTGAATTTATTCGTTTGAAACTGAAGTGCAATCAAATGTAAACGTCACAGAAAATTCCACTCTTATATATATTCACATTCAGTTCTCACAATTCAAATTCAGATCTTCAATTTCAGATTCAAAATAATGTGACCGACATCCGGGTAGTTTAAGGATGAAGGAAGAGCAATCGAGCACAGATACACAGGAATTGTTGTGTTTAAATATGATTGCACTTCAGTTTCAAACGAATAAATTAAATTTCAAGTTATGTGATTCAAATTCAGTGTCATGGATACTGCGGCGTAGTGCAGTGAAAGCCATGTGCAGAGTCGTGAATCCGTTTAAGGACAGGTTTATTTTAAACACAAATGTAAAACAAACCGACAACGGCGAAAAAAGGCTAACTGGATAACTGAAAAGAACAATGCGCATATCGCGTCTTACATTAAATATAGAGTAACCACAGCACAAACACTCACCTCTATTATACCATGACATGGAACAATGCGGAACAAGGAGTGACTTGTTAGCTCCCCTTTTATAGCCCACTAGATTACAAACAGCTGAGTGACAAAACGTAAACAAGGAAGTGAATCACCGAAAGGTCTGTGTAGCCACGCCCCCACACCAATCGTGACAGTATCCCCCACTAAAAGGCTAGCTCCCCAGATAGCCTAAAGAAAACACAAAAACCATAACAAGGGAGCAACAAGACAGGACCCACAGTCAAACCCAACGGGTTAGTCCATCACATCGGGTCCAGCCCTTACAAAGCCTTGGAGGGCCAACCGCCATCTTGTGCAGCTGGGAGACCGCCGTCTAGTGCGGCTGAGTGGCCGCCATCTAGTGCGGCTGAGTGAGCGACGTGGCGGCGGCCATCCTGGGCAACGTGGCGGCGGCCATCGTGGGCGACGTGGCGGGGGGCCATGGTGGGCATCGTGGCGGCGGCCATCGTGAGCGTCGTGGTGAGGCGGCGGCCATCACGGGCGCTAGCGTGGCGGCGGCCATTTCGGGCGCTGGCGGGGCGGCCATCTCGGGCGCAGGAGAGGCGGCGGCGGCCATCTCGGGCGCAGGCGTGGTTGCGATCATCTCGGGCGCTGGCGTGGCGGGGGCCATCTCTGGCGTCAGTTCCTGTAGGTCCAGCCATGCCCTCCACCACGTCCTAATCACAGCCGGGGGCTGCTCATGTAACCCCTCCGGGGATTTCTCTGTCCCAGAGGTAGGTGGCCGAAATGGGTCCTCCTCCAGCTGAAGCTGGGATGGTGGCTGTAGCTCCAGGGCTCCTGCTGGCCCTGGCTGCGGCCCCGGAACAGTGGGCGGCGTCTTCTGCCCGCCCCAGCCGACGTCCGATGTTGCGGGGACTAGTCGACTGAGGACGGGATCCCATAGCAGGGCGTCTTCCAGGGAGTCCTCCACTCCCTCGTTGACCGCCTCATCATCTGATGAGAGGGAGTCGGACCCCCAATCACCCTGCCAGGTGTAGCGCTGCTCTTGCTGTTCCGTGGGGTGACGGTGAGCTTCATACCTCGGAGCGCTATAGCTTGCCCCTCCGAGGAATCCACTCATCGTCCGGCTCTGCGGGCTTCTTGGGTGGTTCAGCATTCTGTCATGGATACTGCGGCGTAGTGCGGCGAAAGCCATATGCAGAGTCGTGAATCCGTTTAAGGACAGGTTTATTTTAAACACAAATGTAAAACAAACCGACAACGGCGAAAAAAGGCTAACTGGCTAACTGAAAAGAACAATGCGTATATCGTGTCTTACATTAAATACAGAGTAACCACAGCACAAACACTCACCTCTATTATACCGTGACATGGTACAATGCTGATCAAGGAGTGACTTGTTAGCTCCACTTTTATAGCCCACTAGATTACAAACAGCTGAGTGACAAAACGTAAACAAGGAAGTGAATCACAGAAAGGTCTGTGTAGCCACGCCCCCACACCAATCGTGACATTCAGTTTTTCAATGCATATATTCAAGTTTAGCAATTCAAATTCAAATATAAATGATTCAAATTCAGTTTCTGGTGGCACATATTTCAGCCCATATTTTGCAATCTGGAAGGTGAATGGTTCGAATTTACTGTTCAAAATTTTTTTATCACTCAGAAATGTGTACGTCTACAGCTGCACTGTTGTCCCCTCCTGGTGCATAACAGATCAGCGATAGACTTCACCTGCCTACTAACACCACTGTCCTATTCCACATGCAGACATTTTAGATTTTGTCTGTCCCGGTTTCACGCCAGGTTTCAATCCGTATTTTTACGCAACTATTGCTAGGTTGCTGTTTTTCTTGTGGTCTTTAAAACAAATACCAAGATATTAGCGCATGGTTCTCACTCCTTTCCGCATGTCATCACAAAATATCCTTGTTTTTTAAAGAAAAGCACAATTGCTGTCTATTACAATAATATAAAATTGATCAGAAAGACAATGTAGAGATTGTTTAGTTGTAAATGACTAATATAGCTCATAGAAAATATAGATTGTATATGGAATATCTACATATGTCAGAACTCCCGCTGAGGGTGTGAGAGCTCCACCTGCGGGCACGTTCCGGTGGTCGTCCTCTCCGGCTTTTTAGCCGCTACCGAATCTCTTCCTCCCTGCACATCTCGTCATCATTACACCTGGTGTTGATCTTCTCATTAAAGGGCAACTACACCGAAAAAACATATTTTTTCTCACTTGAATGCACTTGTTTCGCTGGTCTACGAGTCCACTCCCAAGCCACGCCTACCGGCTCGAGAGGGCAGGCAGAAGGGAAGGCTAGCTACTAGCTTATTGACTGGAAAACAGAAGACACCGGTTAACACGAGTCTCCGTGACGATTGTCTTGATAAAGTAATTTAAATACTAGCCTTGCGTTGTACAGGGATGTACATCTAACACAAGGAAAGGACATGTAGTTAGTTCCATCGTTTTCCCGTTGAACATTTAGAGCGGTGCAAACAGTGGCTGCGGGCTAGTATCAACCACCCAAAGTTCCGAGAATATTTGTACTTAATAAAAGTATATACATTTCTTCATATTTCCCTGTACTCTTTTGTAAATCAAAGTAATACATTATAAACTTTGAACTTTTATTGTTTTTAAACATAATATAAACAATTTCACACTCATAGCTCTTCCAGAGCTTCAGCAATTTCTTGATAGCCACAGTATTGTCCGTCACTAGCTGGAAATCTCTGTCTGATGTCCTGAACAACACAGGCTGGCAAAACAAGACCATATAGCCTTTCCCCAGTCTCTCTCCTTGCAGGACCCATTCCACGAAATGACGGTAGGCTGTTAGGCGATATTGTCTGAAAACAATAAGCACAACGTTAGCAACGCAAGCTATTTGCACCTACAATAGGCTAGCTAGCATATATGTAAATGGTAAATGCTGCGCTCGGTAAATATAACCGATAGCTCAGCTAACTGACATGAACAACAAAAAAATACTCACTTATACTGAAGCGTCCGTTTTTCCCTGCGTGCTTTGGCTGGCGTTTCCCATTGACCTTCGGAATCCTGAAATAAGTTTCAAAAACTTGTGTGGATCAGAGCTGGGGTGCTCTATTACGCATGCTGGCGGTCCCGTTTCTAATGCAGATTCAGTTATTTCTTCAAGAAGAAAATGGCATCGCTAAAATTCGCAACAGCAGCGGGACTCTATCTGTGTCCATAGGCGCACAGCGAGAGCACTGGCACCACCAGTTCGCCCCAGCTCGACTCTGTACGGGCCCTTCCTCATGACCGCCAGGCAAGCTTCGCTCCTCTGCAGCAGCAGCCTCTTGTTCCTCCGTCAACCGCAACTGTGTTTGGCTGTATTGCGGCTCGTACAGGCAGCCACGAACATCGGATTCGCGCAACAGATCTTCAAAATACCTTTCTTCCATTTCGTCTTCAAAATTACTTTCTGCCATTGTGTTTAGTCTAAAACTCGCATTTCTCCCTACAAGCAACATCGGGTTAGCTTAGCTAAACAAGATGGCTGACGGACTGTTTTGAAAATCTTTGACGAGGCCCCACCCAATATGGGCGGGTTGATAAAAATGCAGAAGTAGCATCTACTTCTGTCTGTAGTTCATAGCCTTTTTTGAAAAATCTTATCAGGTGGAGTGGAGGGGTGGGAGGGGGGTCATTGGAAAATACTACCATTTGTCTACTGATACAAAGCTAAATGCAAAATCGGTGAAGTGGCTCTTTAATGGAGTATTTAAGTTCCCTGTGTTTGGTCTTGTCTTTGTATGGAATTGTTATATGTTACGTGTGTCTTCTTGTTAGTATTGTAGGGAGATAGAGTGTAAAATACACGAGCCGAACGGATTACCTTGTAATGAGATTTATTTCAAACAATAGAAAATAATTTAACACAACAGAGTAAACTCTTTGACCTGTCCTAGGGTTTAATTGCGCAAGGAGAAGTGTAACAGGCTATATTATAGGCTTTTTAGAAGCCCCTCCCAGCTTGTTTAGAAGCCCCTCCCAGCTAGGAAGTCAGGTGAGATGCTCCTCCTCCTCCTCCTCCAAGTATAAAACACTCATTACCGCCCCTAATGGTCAGATGACTAAAGTACAGTTACTATTTCCACACACAGACTAAAAAGCCTTATACTAATGAATGTAAAGTTAAACAGAAAATATAAAATGTAAACTAAATGTTAACAACTAATGCTATAGAATACTAATGAGGTAAACAGAATAATAATATAAAACAAATTAAGTAATATAAAAATGTAAACAAACTGAAAATCTACCACTTTAGCTCTCTAAAGGAGCACGTTACTTCAGTCTTCATGGAAAGACTTAATTGATTTACTGAGTGCGCTGCGCTCAATCTTTGCCTAAAGATTGACATTAGCGTGATGTACGCTCTACTGCGTTCTGGTACGTTGTTCTCATAAATAAAAGACAACTTGAACACTATCTGTCCCTGTGCCTGGTTTCCTCCTTCTGATCCTCCTACTATGGACGTGACAACATAGACATACAGAAGACCATTATCAGCAACCAACTGTTTCAATGGCCTGTTGTGTTTGCTAATCCATGTTTATAGTTTTAAAATGTATCATTAGATCATGTTTTTTGTGATTATGTAAGCACCGCTGAACATTGTTGTGCTGATTAAAGAAGCAATAAATCTGTCCATTAGACTAATTTAGTATACGGAGCAACAACATTTGAGTGTTTGATTACAGGCTTAAAATGACCAGAAACAAATAACTTTCTTCTGTGTGAACAGACAAGGAATTTACTTTGGCAGGAAGGTGCTTACATACAACATATGAAGAACAATATAAATTATACTAAGGGGGTGAAGGGGTATGGGATAGTAATGTACAAAATAGTAAGTAACGTAAGTATACTATACCAGTAGTGAATATACAGAATCAACTAGTTACAAGATATACAGTGAGGAAAATAAGTATTTGAACACCCTGCTATTTTGCAAGTTCTCCCACTTAGAAAACATGGAGGGGTCTGAAATTGTCATCTTAGGTGCATATCCACTGTGAGAGACAATCCAAAAAAAAATCCAGAAATCACAATGTATGAATTTTTAAACTATTTATTTGTATGATACAGCTGCAAATAAGTATTTGAACACCTGAGAAAATCGATGTTAATATTTGGTACAGTAGCCTTTGTTTGCAATTACAGATGTCAAACGTTTCCTGTAGTTTTTCACCAGGTTTGCACACACTGCAGGAGGGATTTTGGCCAACTCCTCCACACAGATCTTCTCTAGATCAGTCAGGTTTCTGGGCTGCCGCTGAGAAACACGGAGTTTGAGCTCCCTCCAAAGATTCTCTATTGGGTTTAGGTCTGGAGACTGGCTAGGCCACGCCAGAACCTTGATATGCTTCTTACAGAGCCACTCCTTGGTTATCCTGGCTGTGTGCTTCGGGTCATTGTCATGTTGGAAGACCCAGCCTCGACCCATCTTTAATGCTCTTACTGAGGGAAGGAGGTTGTTCCCCAATACATGGCCCCGGTCATCCTCTCCTTAATACAGTGCAGTCGCCCTGTCCCATTTGCAGAAAAACACCCCCAAAGCATGATGCTACCATCTCCATGCTTCACAGTAGGGATGATGTTCTTGGGATGGTACTCATTATTCTTCTTCCTCCAAACACGGTTAGTGGAATTATGACCAAAAAGTTATATTTTGGTCTCATCGGACCACATGACTTTCTCCCATGACTCCTCTGGATCATCCAAATGGTCATTGGCAAACTTAAGACGGGCCTTGACATGTGCTGGTTTAAGCAGCGGAACCTTCTGTGCCATGCATGATTTCAAACCTTGACGTCTTAGTGTATTACCAACAGTAACCTTGGAAACGGTGGTCCCAGCTCTTTTCAGGTCATTGACCAGCTCCTCCCGTGTAGTTCTGGGCCACGAGGTGATATCTTGCATGGAGCCCCAGGTCAAGGGAGATTGACAGTCATGTTTAGCTTCTTTCATTTTCTAATGATTGCTCCAACAGTGGACCTTTTTTCACCAAGCTGCTTGGCAATTTCCCCGTAGCCCTTTCCAGCCTTGTGGAGGTGTACAATTTTGTCTCTAGTGTCTTTGGACAGCTCTTTGGTCTTGGCCATGTTAGTAATTGGATAGTTACTGATTGCATGGGGTGGACAGGTGTCTTAATGCAGCTAACGACCTGAAACAGGTGCATCTAATTTAGGATAATAAATGGAGTGGAGGTGGACATTTTAAAGGCAGACTAACAGGTCTTTGAGGGTCAGAATTCTAGCTGATAGACAGGTGTTAAAATACTTAATTGCATCTGTATCATACAAATAAATTGTTAAAAAATCATATATTGTGATTTCTGGATTTTTATGTCTCTCAAAGTGGACAAGCACCTAAGATGACAATTTCAGACCCTTCCATGATTTCCAAGTGGGAGAACTTGCAAAATAGCAGGGTGTTCAAATACTTATTTTCCTCACTGTACATAATGAAGTGAATATGGCCAGTATGTAGGCCTGTCACGATAACTACTTTTGGTTGTGCGATATATTGCAACAAAATTAATTGCGATATTATTCAGAATGTCGTCTTTGACTTTAATGTACACGGATGGAATGGCAGTTTGGGAGATGTACTTTTACTTTGGCAATTTGTACT
Source organism: Dallia pectoralis (assembly GCA_029465975.1). Taxonomy (NCBI): domain Eukaryota; kingdom Metazoa; phylum Chordata; class Actinopteri; order Esociformes; family Umbridae; genus Dallia; species Dallia pectoralis. The sequence goes on from CM055730.1 coordinate 25,065,703, forward strand.
GTTTCTCAAAGGTTTGCATCATACTTTTAAATGCAGTTTTTTCGACCGTGTTTAATGGCTGCATCTTTTTGGCTATATAGTGAGTTGCACTATATATATTTATATATACCTGTGCGTGTGCGCCATTTATCTATCGCGTTTATATTTACACTGAAACAGATAACTGTCTGGAAGACCCCGTTCCAGCTGCAGTTCTTGTTCCCAGGTTCAACAACTGGGTGGGATGGTTGTGTTTTAGGTGAGATTGAAGGTTAGTTGTGTTGCCTCTTTTCGTTGCTACTGTTTTTAAACCAAGTCGACATACCGGCTCGTTAATTGGCTCTCCTTTCTCATCCGGCTTTAAGCCGAAATGTTCCCACACCGGAGCTGAAGATTGCGTCTTTGAAACCAACTTCATTTGGACTTATTCTTCATAACTGGCTGTATGTCACTATGAAACAGTCCACTTCAAAACACAGTGTGTCCGCTCTCTGTGTGTGTCCGCTGCTCCGCTCTGTTTGTGCGCGAGACTCTGCCTTGAGCCCCGCCTCATAAGCCCCGCCTCCTCTTTCGACATAGAATGAGACCAGATAACAGGCAGCTCGATCGACTAAAATGTTGTTAACATTCATTTTTAAAAATTAATGTAATATATCGCAGCACCAAAAATGATCGTGCTCATTTCCATATATCGCACGATAAGTCAATATATTGACTATCGCGACAGGCCTACCAGTATGCAAACCATAAATCTGGTGCCAGTAGTGGATGCATGGATAAGTAAATCAGTGTTGCTGATTAAGGAGCATAATGGTCTGAGGGTAAAAACTGTTTTTTAGTCTTGAAGTGCGTGTACCAATGCTGCAGTAACGTCGACCAGATGGGAGCTGTTATGGAATTTTATGATCAGTCAAGAAGTTTAGTTACATGTAAGTCTTATAGATGCTGTTTAGGCCAAAATGCACTGAGAAAGGAATGTGATCTTCAGATTGCTAGAAGGGCCAAGGCTAGAAACAGATGTCCCGAACACCTTATCTGTGATGGACTGTCAAAAGGAACTGTATGGGTCTTTGTATGCCTCATAATGTTTTTTGTCATATCTACTATGTGTCTGATCAATGCAAATGCTATACCTGTATATGAGAAATGGTTTCTTACTTGCAATTAAACCTGTTAAAAGTGTCAACTGTAACATACTCGTGCGTCTTACTTTAAGTTCGAATTCAGAGATTAAAGTCTAAATTTCCACGACAGAGCAGAGTGAACAGGCGATGGCCTGGGTGGCTGTTGTCAGAGGGGAGTGTGTTGAATGTAGAATGTCCGGGGTGAGAGGAGTCTGCCACAATCTTCCTAGCTCGCCTCAGAGCCCTTGAGGTGTGCAGGTCCTCGAGGCTAGGCAGATTGCAGCCAATCACCTTTTCAGCCGAGCGATGATACGCTGCAGTCTGCTCTTGTCCTTAGCTGTAGCAGCAGCATACCAGGTGGGGATGAGGTGAGGATGGACTCAATGATGGCTGAGTAGAAGTGAACCATCATAGTCTTGGGCAGGTTTAAATTCTTCAGCTGAAGTACATCCTCTGTTGAGCTTTCCTGGTCAGTGAGCAGATGTTCAAATCCCACTTGAGGTCCTGAGAGAAGATAGTGCCCAGGAAACGGAATGACTCTATCGTGTTGACAGAGGAGCCACACAGGGTGATGGGGAGAGTGGGGCTGAGTTCCTCCTGAACTCCACAACCATCTCCACTGTCTTTAGAGCATTGAGCTCTAAGTTGTTCTGGCTACATCAGGTCACCAGGTTGTCTCGTCCCCACCGGAGATGAGCCCAATGAGGGTGGTGTCGTCCCCAAACTTCAGGAGCTTGACAGATGGATGATTTGAGGTGCAGCTGTTGGTGTGCAGGGATATTTTTGTTTACATTTGTCCCAATAGTCATGATAGCGGTCAGGATAGTGCTGAAGATCTTTGCCCGAACCCAACCCGGGACTCGACGGGTTCGGGTTCGGTCTTAATTTCTATCATTGCACTCGGGCTCGGGTTGTGTTTGGGCTCGGTCACTTGCGCTCCGGGTTGTGCGGTGAATGAGTGGTCAGGTGATGCGTTTCATTTAGCGTAAGAATGGATGCTGAGGAGGTGAAATGCAGGCAGGACTATGGCGATTACATTTGGTTGCACTGGCAAAAAGATTGAAATCTCACTTTTAATGAAAATAATGAGCCGGTGGGTTATGCCAAATTAGGGCTGGACGATATGGCCAATTTTTATATCACAATGTATTTCTTAATTTCGGTCGATACGATATAATTACGATATCGATATGAACAAAATAAAAGCTTCAGAAAAAATGCCAAGAACACCCACAACTGATGTCTGTACCTACAATCTTCTGAAAAATGAATTTGCCAAGTCTATGAAACCTCCTCCTATAAAACTACATAATATTTTAGAAATAAAACGGTACAAATAAATTAACGTTCACCTTTTATTTGAATTTAACCTTGATACAAACAAGAATAATAAACTCTCAGACTGACCTTATTAATATATGTAACTTTAAACAATAACATAGGCTGATTGTATTATTCTTTACACACAAAAATATTGTAACAAAACGTGTTCTTATAAACCAAAGTGCTTCCGCCAGGATAAAAAATAAGAAAAGTGCTCAGAAGCAGAAAAGAGTGAGCAACAACAAAAACACATGTTGCTGGGGCAGGGACATTGTTGACTGTTGATGACACCCTATGACAGGATCTAGAGGTTTCTGGCAAGAAATACAAGCTGGTCTACTTGATCTGGCTTCAGAGATGACCTTTTACATGTGACAATGTTGCCACCTGTTTTAAAAACCCTCTCAGATGGGGAGCTTGTGGCCTGAATGCACATGTAATGTTGTGCCAGTTGGCTTACTCTAGGGAAGTTCTTTTCATAGACTTTCCACCAATCCAGAGGATTTCAGTCATTGTCAGCATTTGGAGACAGAAGGTAGTTGCAGAGCTCCCTCTCAACTGCCTGCTATGCAGTCAAGTTTTCTGTGCTAGTAGTAGTGGTGGGCCTGTTTGAAAAAAAGCTAGCCAGAGACCGCTTTGTTTTCTTGGCTGGTACAGAAGTGTCTCTCATGGCTTCTTCTCCGGACTCCTCTTTCCTGACCACAGCAGATCTCTCTCCCTTCAGCATCTGCAACACAGCTCTCTCTTTGATGTATTCTCTCTTCTCATCCTGAGTGTACTGAAGCTTAAATCTTGGGTCAACGAGGCATGCCATGTCAAGTGCCATGGCTGGGTCATCATACTTTTCATTGAGGTATCCCATCACTGTTGTCTTTATGGTCCTGGTGAGCTCGGTGTCATCCTCTGCTTCCTTTAAGATGGAGGTGTTGAAGAGATGCATCACTGGTTTTAGAAATGATACACTGACATAGGACTCACCAGACAAGGCATCAGTGAATTCGAGGAGTGGGCTTAGAGCTGCATCTTGCCAGGTAGGAACCAGCGGCCTGGTCTTCTTGTCCTTTGAGAGGACTTCTGCGATGGCCCTTTTCTGCTCCAGAACCCGCTTCACCATTTGTTGACGGGAGCCCCATCTTGTTGGTGTTTCACTGATGAGCTTGTGCTTTGGCAAGTGATGATCCTCCTGAGCAGCTGCAAGATCGTGTTTCTTCTTCCAGGAGTAGAAGGCAGCCACTACCTTTTTACAGACCCCAGTTGCTCTGTCCACCCGCTTATCTTGGTTAACTTTCTCTGTAGATAGATAGAAAAAACATTTGCAAATTGCAATATATACTTATATTTTGTATTTAAATATTTTAAATACAATTTGTCATTTATTAATATTATTCTTTCTGCCAAATTCTTCTGCTTGCATATTTTTTGTTTTTACTTCCAACCTGATTTGGCAAAGTAAACATATGTTCCAATGCCAGTAAAACACAATTGAATTTAATTGAAAGAATTGCTGTATGTATAATTCATAATGTATGTCTTGGATAAAGATTAAATTAATAGCCTATAAAAGCACATAAATAAGGGAATACAATCACCTTTTCTAAACTACAGGCTAAGTATTTTAGTTACAACTAAATGATAAACTAATGATTTTAGTAATATATCCTCATAGCATCAAAAAAAGTCTGTATCTTTTGGCGCTCTGCATGCATCTTGCGGAAGAACATTTTCTCCGTTTATGTCTATGACGAATCACGTAGGTACTGGGTTACTCCGCAGCGGAGCTGAAGTAGTTTAAAATAGTCCAAATATAAACACTTATTTATAGGTGTACCATAGTGATTCAGGATAAACAAAAACACGGTTTGGATATTGGATTCATGATGTACTGGCTCATTATATACATTTTGCTAATTTTTAACTAAAAAGGTACTGCAGCATTAACATAACACTACCATTTATACTATTAACTGTGTATAACTTACCAATAGCAGAGTTCAGTCGATGCCCGAAGCATTGTAGTCTTGTCCATCTGTTCAACTCAGCTGCTTATCTTGGGTCGATGACTGAAATCATTTTCCTGAAGCCCACGTTTTCCACCGTAGTAAACGTCCTTAGCCAAGAAGTTTGTAACAGCCTTTGTAATGTCTTTATGACGTTTAGACTGTTTGTCATAAGGCATGAATGCATCTTTGTTTGCTGCATGGGGTTCTCTATTGACACAGCTGGTGTTGGGGATGAGGATGGTGTTGTTTCAGGGACAGGTTGGCTCAAACTTTTATACTGCCTCATCTTCTGACTCACAGAATGTTCTATAGGGTGGAACTGTTTCAGATGGTCGAACAGATTTGATGTGTTTCCGTTGCTAGCCGGCACCACTCTGGCACATTTTGCAGCAAGCTGAAATCTGAAGTTTATCACTTCTCAGAAAGCCGAACCACTTCCATACCACTGAGTTTGTCTTTCCTCTCTTATTAACAATTTCTTCTGCTTTCTCCTCACCTGTGGACGCCTGTTCAGGCACGCTTGAATTGCGGTCATGGGCGCTCATTTTGTAGCTTACCGGTATACTTGCTGCGTTGGAGATCAGCAACACTGCTGATCGCTGGCAGCGTGTCTGTTGTGTACGTCATCACGGTGTACGTCATCACGAAATTAGCCAATAATGTGTTCTGCTCTTTCTGACGGCTGTGCGCCTAATATGGAAATATCGAAAATGTGTTTAGAATTCATATCACCGTTATTGAAAGAAAAATACTGCGATATATATTGATATTGAATTATTGTCCAGCCCTAGGCCAAATGCAAAAAATTGACAGTCTCTTAAAATATGACAGCAAAATGACAGGGAATTCGTGGCTGTAAAGGCATTTTGATCTAAGCTGTTCAACACCTACCAGTGTCCAATCAGTTCTGCTGGACGCACCATTAGAGCGCAGGACTGGCTGAACCCATATACTGGGTTCCCATATACATGCTTATCCTACACTAAAACATGTAGCCTAATCTTGGTGAGTAAAGGTTTTTCAAATAAATATTATTTGATTCTTAAATGCAAATTGGTGACAGAGTACATAGGCTAATGTTGCCATTATTCTTTTAATTTCAGCTGCTGTTCACCGTATTGGCAAACCAAGTGGAGCCTTCTCTTATTACCCTCCCAATATTAATTTAAAATGTATACTTAGCCAGTGATATTATGTTGTAACAGAGTAGGACTAATTACATTTTTTTGTTATTATAAATGTTTTAAAATAAATGTATAGGCTAAATGACTCATTCTTGACGAAGGCAATAGAACTGCGTGCGTGCGCACATTTCAATTCTGTCTGGCTCAGACCGGGTCGGGCCTCACTTTTTAGACCCGATTACTGCTCTAGGTCAGGAAGGGTATTCAAAGAGATCTGGGTTGGGAGAGGAACATGAGATGGACAGTGTGGAGCTGGAGGCATATTCCTTAGACTTAAACAGCTTTGGAGAAGAAGCTGTGCTTGTGGCGAGATGTTTTGGTCTTCTGGATTGGAGGGGTCTGCCTCAATCTTTGCTGCCCGCCTCAGTGACCTGGCTATGAATAGTTCTTTGATATATGGCAGCTTACATCTAATGGTTAGCTATGCAGAGTGAATGTGTCACGAATTTTGAGTTTTAGTTCCACACTTGGTGTCGGTTAGCAATTAGCTAGTAGTATTTAAGTTACTGGGGAATTTCACCACTTGGTCAAATATTATTTCAATGTTACGGATCGGTTTAGGTGAGTGGGGGTTTAACTACAAACCCTTTCCTGCCTATCCACACCACCCTACAGTTTGCACACTGTGATCACTCCCCAATGTAGTATCACCTTTCACTGCCCACTCGCACATTCCTACTGATGAGGCAGACACTAGCATTACGTCCAGACATGATTCACCCAAATTACCCAAATTAACCCGTATCCCTCTTCCATCATTCAAGCACACCAAACCTCTGTTCTCCATAAGCTCTTCCACAACTCTCCCATCACTGTTCGCTTTTATACTACCCCATATCACATTTTGTGCGTTAAAGTCCCCACACCATATCATCTTTCCACCGTGGCACCTCCACACCTTCCAATTTGTCCAAAACCAGGGGTTTACAAGGGTTATAAAAGTTTAGCACACGCACATTACCCTATCTCATACATACAGTAATTTCCACAAATTCCGATTCCTGTACAATAACCTGATGACATACCACCCCTTCCTTAACTAAGGTAATACACCCATCCCATCCTCCTGCCATATTGCACCTTACAGCCATATTTCCTGTATACACACTTTGTCAAGCACCACATCCATATCATATATATACTTTTTATTCTCCTGACCATTAGCCAACAAACGTATGGCATTCCATTGTAGGATTACTAACCCCATCTTTATCTCGATGTTTATCCCCCCCATCCGTGCTTGCATTAGCCATCATTTCACGTACCATAACCCCTGTGATATCTGATATGCCTAGATAGTCTCTGGAGGCTCACACTACCACATCAATACGAGCTGATTTCCCACTAACCTGTACACCTGCATATAAATGCCAGGAAATCAATCCTGTTTACCACCATGGACAAACTTACACTCATGTTCACACACTTTAACCACCACTTCATCTTGTCTGCTCGTCCCACCTTCTGCTTCAAGGACCTGGTGTCGAAAAAAGACCAAGAGATGCTAATCCATGCATTTATTTCTGGTAGGGTTGACTACTGTAATGGGCTCTTAACTGTAAAACAGCTGCAGCTCATTTAGAATTCCGTTTTGATATGACTGGTGAACGTGAGATCTGAGTCTATCATTACACCTAGATTACGCACTTGGTCCCTGGTTTTTAGGGCTCGAGAATCAAGTTCTTTCCTTGTATTAGTTATTTTAATTTTGTTGCTAAACAAAATAATCTCTGTTTTACTTTGGTTTAATTGTAGACAATTTTGGTTTATCCAGTCATTTACATGCTCTATACATTGAGACAGTGAGTCAATTGAGCTGCAGTCAGATGGTTCTAGAGCCATATATATTTGAGTATCATCTGCATAACTATGGTAGTTAATGTTTTTGTCCCGTAAAATTTTGCCCAGAGCTAGCATATAGAGATTGAACAGATGTGGTCCGAGAATTGATCCCTGGGGAATTCCACATGTCATAGCTACCTTATAAGATTCGTGATTGCCGATGGTGACAAAGTAACTCTGCCCATTTAAATAAGACCTGAACTAAGGACTGTCCCGGAGAGTCCTACCCATTTTTCCAGCCTGTCCAGAAGTGTTATATGATCTACTGTGTCAAATGCAGCACTGAGATCTAATATAGTATTAAGTGTTCAGTCGTATATCATTTAAAACTTTTATCAGAGCCGTTACAGTAATATGGTGAGGTCGGAAGCCTGATTGGAATTTGTCTAAGTGACCGTTTGAGTTCACAAATTTGCTGAGATCATTGAAGACCACCTTCTCAATAATCTTGGCAATAAAAGGTAGATTTGAGACAGGTATATAGTTGTTCAAAATAGTTGCATCCAGTGTTCTCTTTTTTAATAGTGGTTTAATGGCAGCTGTTTTTAGTGACGTTGGGAAAATCCCTAATTGTAAAGAGCTAATAACTATTTGCTGCCGATCTATTGTTATGGAGTTAAAAATAGTTTTTAAAAAGTCTGTTGGTAGTGTGTCAAGACAACATGTGGAAGCTTTAAGATGTCCAACTGTTTCTTCTAGGGTTTTTGGGTCAATTTATTTATATCCATAGTACTGGCATTGTTGTAAACCAATTCTTGTAATATTTTTTTTACACTGGTGGTTGCTTCATTTTTTATCTTTTGAAAATGGCAATCCTGCCAACTATTGCGTTTATTAGCTGCAACACGTCATAAAAGGCACATTTATGTAAAACTTGTTCTAATGGTCAAGGCATGCACTATGCTGCCGGTTCTTCTGCAAGATGCTAAGAAATCCTTTTAACCAAAATCGGCAATTAATAGAAAACAAAATTGATCTACCTCAATGTTATCTAGATCATGTTATGAAATCCAATGGGGCAAAAGCCGCCCACCCTCTGGTGTCTCCGCTGTAATCAATACTATCTCATTTTTTAAACGAGAAATGTATTTGACAAACATTTAGCCTCTGATTTTTTTTAGGACCAGTCATTTCATCCTTACACCAATCAAGTTGATCATACAGTTTCATGTAAAACAAAATCATGAAGAAAACATTCTCATCCCTTAGGTATACCACTACTGGCTGGAAGACATGTATTTGAGTAACAGAATGGCATTACCTATCAACTCCAGTCCTGTTATGGTTTTCCCCAAGCAGAACTTCAGGTCTCCCATTGACTCCCTCAGGTAAGAGATTCTATCTGTTGACATTATTAACAACTAGCTCTGGTAGGATTGGTGAGATTTATTTATACAGCCCTTTTTACAACAAAGTTGTCACAAAGTGCTTTTACAATCACCCAGCCTGAATCCAACAGAGCACACATCAAGTTGAACAAGAAACAAGTTGAACAAGTTGATACACGGCGGCTAGGAAAAACTCCCTGAAGGTCAGATTTAGGAAGAAACCTAGAGAGGAACCAGGCTCTGAGGGATCACCAGTCCTCCTCTGGCAGTGCTGGGCGAGTTTATGACCGTAATATTATACTACTATTTGAAAAACCTTTACTCACCAAGATTAGGCTGTAATCCCCAGTATATAGGTTCAGCCAGTCCTGCGCTCTAATGGTGCGTCCAGCAGCACTGATTGGCCACTGGCAGGTGTTGAACAGCTTAGATCAACATGCCTTTACAGCCACGAATTCCCTGTCATTTTGCTGTCATATTTTAAGAGACTGTCATTTTTTTTGCATTTGGCATAACCCACCGGCTCATTATTTTCATTAAAGGTGAGATTTCAGTGAGATCTTTTTGCCGGTCCAAATGTAATCGCCAAAGTCCTGCCTGCATTTCACCTCCTCAGCATCCATTCTTACGCTAAATGAAACGCATCACCTGACCACTCATTCACCGCGCAACCCAGAGCATAAGAGACCGAGCCCGACCCGAGCCCAAGTGTAATGATAGAAATTAAGACTGGTCGGGTCGCCAATAGCAGAAATTTCCACCAACTATATAGTATCATCTCCTTTTAAACTCACAAGAGGTACGTGTCTCTCGCCAATGCTATTTGTTTTAGCAATGGAACCGCTAGCAATAGCAGTGAGATCACACCCCTCAATTTCAGGCATAAAAGTATCAGACGCTGAACATCGCATTATGATGTATGCTGATGACACACTTCTAACAGACCTAAATAACTCAATTCTTAATCTGATTAATTGAATTGATACATTCTGAAAGTTTCAGGCTTTAAAGTAAACTAAACAAAATCTTCCATCATGTTCTTGAATAAGAGGGAGCGAATAAACCAGGTGATAAACCACCCGTTCAATAATGCGGTAAATGGATTTAAATATCTCGGTATCACCATTACCCCAAACATTAAAAACTTAGTACACTGTAACTACGACCCCATGATTTCTACAGTAACTGATGCCATGACTAGCTGGTCATTAATGCCAATCTCCCTCTTAGGGCGTATAAATATAATCAAGATGAATATACTACCAACGTTTTTATACCTGTTTCAATCCATCCCTTTATCGCCGCCGTCACAGTTCTTCTCCAAAATGAAGAAAGTAATTACTAATTTTATTTGGAAAAACAAGAGGTCAAGGTTGAGACTGTCACTTCTCTACCTCCTTTATGAGAGAGGAGGGTTGCAAGTACCCAATTTACAATGGTACTTTTGGGCTGCCCAAAATAGAGCTGCAATGTACTGGTTCTCGCCTGAACCTTATTTACCATGGGTACAAATTGAAAGTGTCTGCACTAAGGGCCAGCGACTTGATACTTATTTATACTCTGCATCAATCAAAAAACTGAAACGACTCACTGGTAACCCCTTTGTGAAAAATACAATTAATGTCTGGCACAATGTACAGTCATTTCTTGGTGAATCTACTCAGTTTTCAGGCTTTTCACCAATATGGGGAATGATAACTTCTCTCCTGGGAAAAAAGACCAGGGTTTTAATATGTGGGCAACAAAGGGCATCTGTAAAATTTTGGATTTATATAAGGAAGGTAAACTAGCTTCATTTGAGGAACTAAGAAATGAATACAATATACCTCGGACACACTTTTTTTAAATATTTACAGTTAAGGAGTTTTGTTTATGCACAGACGCATTCTTATATACAACCCCACTTGTCCATATTGGAAAATCTTGCAGTGAATTATTGTACTGGCAAGGGCCAGATATCTTTACTTTATAACATCCTGGTAAAAAACCATAAAGACTCTACTGAGCATAAGAAAACTCAATGGATATCTCGGGGGAGGACTGGAGAGAGGTGTGCTCTAAAGCACAACTCCTAACAATAAATACCCATCTTAAACTTATTCAATATAATTGGATTATGACGACTTATGTTACCCCAGAAAGACTGAACAAGATGAATCCAAATATTCCCGATATCTGTGTTAAATGCAATGTCGAAAAGGGCACCTTATTTCACTGTCTGTGGGACTGCCCCGAGATACGAAAGTTTTGGAATGAAGTTATAAAATGTATTTCTAAGATGACCATAAATCCAGTGCCCGATAATCTGGTACTTTGTATTCTTAATTTGTATCCAAAGGACTGTACGTTAAACCGGAGAGAGAGGAAAATTACAGATTTATGTTTAGTAAATGCTAGACGTTTTATTTCTCTCTGTTGGAAAGATGTTAAGAGCCCTTCTATTGGCCGATGGCTGAGAGAACTATCAACATGCCTTATCTTTGAAAAGTTAACATAAACAATGAAAAAGAAAACAACCTAGTTCAAAAAGATCTGTAATCCCTTTCTTGCATTTTTGGAAAGCTGTGAGGTCGAGGAAGTTTGAAAGCAACATGTACCTAACTGCCAATACCTATTAAGCTATGTATGATCATATAATGTCGTTACCCAATTATTATTATTTCGTTTGGGGTGGGGGGAGTGGATTCTTTTGTGGTTTTGACTGATATATGTTCTGTTAAGTGTATCAGTGTGTTTTCTTGTAAACTGTAAAAACTCAATAAATACATGTTTAAAAAAAAAGACTGCTGGGGTGGGGTTCGGGCAAAGATCTTCAGCTCTAATTCCGATTATGTCCCCGATGCGCTGGTCCAGCTCAGTAAGGACAGTGCAAGCCTTTCCCCTTCCTATGGTCAGCATCTCTCGTTTGTGTTTGGCAATACTTTTTTTGCCTCAAACTTCTTTTTTATGTCATCAGTGGTGCGCCCTTCCCCTGACACAGCGTTCACAGAACGAGTGATTAAATCCCATGCATCCTTTTTCTATTTGATTTTGCAACCACTACTGACGCTGCTAAATATTACAGGTTTTTGCCTGTTCACTTCTTGCAGAAGTATTTCCACTTCTGAACTACTGTAGTTTTTTTTACTGTAGTCTGATCACCATACTGTCTTTACATTTACGTTTCGGCATTTTTGCATTGTCCACTTCAGTTTTTACGATGAGTTTCCACTCCGCCCTGCATTTTAATGCCCTTTTATGGCAAATACCGGGGCATTTACCTATGCTAATTAGGAACAACTGAGACGCGTTTTCCATTTACGAAGACGTGGTATTCATCATTATAGGAACGTAGGTGCGAACAATTATGCAATTTAAGAACACGTTCTTGAATTTGAGTAAGACCTTTCTTAGGACCTTTCTTAGGAACAAATTTAAGTAATAACTTGAAGAATATGGCCCATTCTCCCTGATCACCTCAGGGCCCCACAGACTGCAGATGTTTTAAAATGCAACCTCAAAACATATATTTAAAAAAAAGCTTCAAGTAAATTTCTTTTAAAGGGCCTTTATTATTTTTTTTTTATCCTTCTTTTTTATCTGGTGAAGTACATGTTTTTCTACTCTGTAGCACTTTGAGATTGCTTAAATGTAAAGTGCAATATAAATAAAATGTATTATTATTATTATTATCAGTGGATGTATTAAGAAATGTAAAAAGTGTCAACTCTTTAGGGTAGGTGCCATTGGTCATTTAATCAACAAAATAGCAGCTAAGATATTAGTTACACAATTATTTTTCTTTTGCAGTTGACAGAAAGTATTTTTTTTCCATTTAGGTTGGCTAAAATGAGACGACACATTGATTTCTGTGACTAAAGTTTTGACTGACATTGGTGGAAAGGATGTATTGAGGAAAGAGAGTCCTTTGTTCTTACTTATGAAATGCATGTTACTCTGTGGCATTAGATGCATGACTTCATAACAATAATAATAATAATAATACATTTTATTTATCTTAATCAGCTTTTTATAGTGTTCCAGTTTTGGTGCATTTCTGATGGTAGGAGGAAGCACATTCCATAGCTTTGGGGCTTTGTTTAAAAATGCTGTTTCCACCCTTGGTCTTAAGCTTGCATGAGGACTGATGTAGTAAAAGAGAATTGGAAGAATGGAGATAATGTGATGGAGTATAAGGGCTACTGAGATCACAAAGTTAATCTGGTGCAGTTGCGTGTAGCGCCTTGTATGTTAGTATAAGAATTTCAATTCTCACGTTTATGGGAAGCCAGTGCAACAGTGAAAGTACTTGTGTGACGTGTTCATGAGGAGAAGTACGAGTGAGCATACAGGCAGCAGAATTTTGAATGTACTGTAGCCTTCAAAATTAGCTGGAAGGCCAGAGAACAAGCCATTACAATAATCTAACCTAGTTGTAATAAAGGCATGCATCTTTCTGTGTCTGCAAAAGACAGAAAAGGTGTCGAGCAAAGTTTTTCAGATGGTAATAAGACGTTTTCAAGATATTTTTTATGTGTGCTTCAAATGTTAGCTGTGGATCAAAAATGACACCAAGATTCCTCATCTGTAAAGGTGGAATTAACATGCTGGAATCAACAATCAATCTAATCTGCTCGGCTTTACGAGTAGCCGCCACTGTACCAATCTGCATCAATTCAGTTTTGGAGCCGTTTAGCTTCAGGAAGTTATTCTGCATCCATAAACTGATCTCTGCTAGACAACTACGCAAAGCTATTAATGAGCAATGAAAATCAGGACAAGTGGTGATATAAATCTGCGTATCATCCACGTAGCAGTGATACCCAAGACCATGTTTCCTGATGATCTGCCCAAGTGGAAGCATGTAGATATTAAATAAAATTGGACCCAACACTGAACCTTGAGGAACTCCCTGTCGAACAGGCACGGTGTCAGATTTGTAATTAGCCAAGCTTACAAACTGGGCACGATTCGTTAAATAGGACCGAAACCAACTGAATACTGCTCCCGAAATACCCAGCCAATTTTCCAGCCTATCTAGCAGAAGAGAGTGACATATTGTGTCAAAAGCAGCACTGAGGTCTAATAAGACCAAAATACTGCATGCACCTGAATCTGCCGCAATAAGTAAATCATTTACAACCCTCACTAGAGCTGTCTCAGTACTATGGGCTTTTCTGAACCCAGATTGAAAAGGTTGAAAAGACTATTCAGTGATAGGTAATGATTTAACTGAAAAGCCACAGCACGCTCCAGAACTATAGCCAAGAATGGAAGGTTAGAATTGGCCTTTAATTGGACAAATCAGAAACATCACAGCCAGGCTTTTTAGGGACTGGTGTAATGGCAGCTGTTTTTTGTTCTGGAGGAATAATTCTGATGGTCTTATAGCTCCACCTGCGGGCAGGTTCCAGCGACCGCCGGCTTTCTAGCTGCTCCTCCTCCCCCAGCAAATTATGTTTAGTCTCGTCATCACTACACCTGGTGTCCATCTCCTCATTAGGAGACTATTTAAGTTCTCTGTTTTTGGTCCTATCTTTGTGTGGAATTGTTCAATGTTATGTGTGTCCTGTTCAGTGATCTCTGTTAGAGATATTAAAGAGAAGACAAGTTACAATTGCAGTGTGCGCTGCGTCGCATCTTTATCATTTTTGTATTATAGCGTGTTTATCGCTGCGTTGCTTTGGATTAAAGACAACCGAAAAACGCTATCTGTTCCTGTGCTCGGCTTCATGCTTCCGTCTACTTAATATCTTATGACAGCTAGTGAATTTTCAGATGCCTTTATAGCTTCTCCTTATACTAAATTTATAGAGACAACCTCATTTTTGGTTACAGAAGAGCTAGTAACTCTGTTTAGTACCATCATTACAGACATTTTTATACTGTTGTTTCACTCAAACAAGCGACTTTAAGTCAAAACTCAACACTGGCTTAACAGTGAGACTCATGTTCTTAGACAAGAGTGTAGGAAACCGGAGATGTAATTGGAAAATAGCTAAGCTGCAAGTTTCCTATAAAATAGTAAGAGATTGCTTTGCATCTTACCAATGTCCTGTCAAAGCATCCAAAGCCAAGCATTTATCAGATATTATAGCTAAAAATGCACAAAGCCCCAATGTCTTGTTTAGTGCAATACACACTTAATCACTAAATCATGTAACTGTGCTCCCTGATGGATCCCTGATTTGTTGCTGTTAGGTGATTCTAGAAACTGTGATATTTTACACTTGCTTGACCTTAGTGCTGCTTTCATTACTGTTGATCATGTAATCCTCTTGGTTCGCCTCCAGCAAGAGGTTGGTATCCAGGGTGTGTCACTACAATGGTTCAATTCTTTGTTCTGGAATTTGTCACTCATCATTAACACGCTGTCACGGCCCAGTAGGAGATGGAGGAGGAATCCATACGAGAGAGGCCGATTGTATGCTTTCGTTTAATTGTAGTACTACGGACAGCGCAACATATGCTCTGTCCAGCTTGAAAATAATAAAGAGTGCGACGCAGCGCTATAAATCAGTCCCTTTAGGGGAATGCTGATTACACAAGTATTCAATAAACAATTGAATTGACAGGACACGTAAAGTTTAACAACACCTCACAAAGACTGGCCAAACACAAGGGAACTTATATACAAGACTAACGAGGGATAATGGGCACCCGGTGCGTGCACATGACGAGACAGACAATGTGACGAGAAAGGGGCGGTGGCACTAGTAGACCGGTGACGACGAACGCTGAAGCCTGCCCGTAGATAGTTGGCTGGCTTCAGGGAGATCTGCCACTGGATGCGCGACAGTACTCCCCCGCTAACGCGCGGCTCCAGCCGTGCGTCGACGCCGACCCGGAGGACGCGGAGCCGGTCGGCCAGGGCGCCGACGATGAAACGCCTCCAATAGCGCTGGATCGAGTATGTCCCTCGACGGCACCCAACATCGCTCCTCTGGGCCGTACCCCTCCCACTCCCAGCGCGCCGTACCCCTCCCCTCCCAGGTTCCGACCAATACTTATTGGTAAGGCAGCGCACTGTCCGACCAATTCCGGAGTGACCTGATGACACCGTGGTGTGGGCCCACCAGATTAGTCGATCACGGACATCCAGCGGCACGTAGAAGCGCCCCTCGGGACACTGCTGCGGAGCTGGTTCCGTGCGTAATGCGCGCTGGATGTCCGCGTCCACCTCCCACACCACCGGTGCCACTATACAGGAGGAAGGCAAAATAGGAGAATTATCCACCTGTCTCTCCTCACCGTCATACAATCGAGACAGCGCGTCTGCCTTGACGTTCTTCGTGCCCGGAATGTATGATAACGTGAAATCGAACCGAGCAAAGAACAACGCCCACCTAGCCTGACGAGAGTTCAATCTCCTCGCTGCCCGAATGTACTCCAGGTTCCGGTGGTCAGTCCAGACTACAAACGGGTGTCTCGCTCCTTCGAGCCAATGTCTCCACACGGACAGGGCTTTTACGACCGCTAACAGCTCCCTATCGCCTACGTCATAGTTTTGCTCCGCCGCACTGAGTTTCCGCGAGTAGAACGCACAGGGGCGGATGGTAGAGGGTGTGCCAGAGTGTTGGGACAGTACTGCCCCTAACCCAACCTCCGACGCATCTACCTCCACTATGAACGGCAGCGATGGATCAGGGTGAGCTAAGACCTGCGCTGATGTAAACAGTGTCTTTAACGCACTAAATGCGCCGTCTGCCTCCTTCGACCAGCGAATGCGAGACGGCCCACCCTTCAATAACGATGTAATGGGATGACTGCCTACTTATAGGGTGTTAAGGAATAAGACATTCGTTGCAAGAAAGGGGCGTATCTATGTACTTTATCATGTTGCCTTAATTTCTATGTGTTCGGGATCAGCCCCGCTGCCCCATATGTTAAAAATGGATGCCCTTTGGCGAACATGCCTTACTTCCCATGATGAACAAATAAGCCTCTGGGACGCATAAGATTTGCCATAATGGAATGTCTTGTACAGTCCAGATTTGGGAAAATGTACACAACACAATTTCTCCCAAACCGCTGGTCCAATTCACTTGCTTTTTGGCCTGACATGTGTAAAATTACTGTCTTTCAATTGTATATCTAAGAAAAACGAATATAAAACAAAATGGCTCAAGGGGGCGTCTTTAAGTAAATGTACATATTCACTTAATATATATTAGTCTATTAAATAATTGTAATTTTGAATGATGGTCTTTCAGACATTACAGGATTCAAGATGCCATCACTCTTTAGTACCTTAAAAAGGTTTCACTTTGACATGTGTAAAATTACTGTCTTTCAATTGTATATCTAAGAAAAACGAATATAAAACAAAATGGCTCAAGGGGGCGTCTTTAAGTAAATGTACATATTCACTTAATATATATTAGTCTATTAAATAATTGTAATTTTGAATGATGGTCTTTCAGACATTACAGGATTCAAGATGCCATCACTCTTTAGTACCTTAAAAAGGTTTCACTTTGATATGTGAAAAAATGACTGAGTAAAAGCTTGATAAACTTGAGTCAATGGGGCTCATTAGCATCTCTCCAGCCAACTGCCGTGCTACGTTCTCCCAGCATGCATTGCAACGGAAAAATGTATTTCTTTAGGTGAAATGCTGTTTACAAGACATTTATTCTGTTCACCAGGGCATTTTTTCGGTCTAGTTTGTTACGTTCATATTTTTAGGACACATGTGTAATTCGGGGCAGTTTGTTTTTGTGTAATTTGGTTTGCAACCACGAGTGGAAAGACTGACGGTTTAAATGGCTTGCTTAGCCGTTCCATGACCCTGTGATCAAGGCTGCCCTGTAGCAGAGGTACACTGTCTTAATAAAAAATAAAAAAACTTTGCTTTGGGCTGGCTGGTCTTTGTCCATGTTAGTACACTGTACTAATGCAAGCCTCTCTGACACTTACGTCTGTCATGATTGATTTAATGGACAACGTACAAATCTTTTAGCTACAAGTAAAGACTGGCCGCTTTACAATCATTTGCTTTGGGCTTGCTGGGCTTCTGTCAACATTAGGGTACTCTGTACTAATACAAGCCTCTGACCCAGATGTCCGCCATGATGGATATAACTGTACAGTTTAAGTAAATGTATACATATTAATCCAATAAATAATCGTAATTTTGATTGATGGTCTTTCAGACCTTAAAGGACTCAAGATGGCATCACTCTGTAGTACTATAAAAAGGTTTCACTTTGATATGTGAAAAAATTACTGAGTATGCTAGCTGTTGTTCGTGAAGCGTTCCAGCCAACCAGTCATTTTGACAAATAGTAAGGTTATCATTATTAGCATGATTGCTATAGGTCGTGAAGTGTTCCAGTCATTTACATTTAAGTCACATGTTGGCAAAGGTTAGCCTCATTAGCATGATTGCTCTCGTGACCCAGAATGCATTGCGGCGGGACGAAGGGTCATTCATTTGTGTGAAATGTTTTATTTTCTGTTATTATTGACATTTTTTCAGTCTGTGTTGCTAGGTTTATTTTTTTTAAGACGTGTGTTATTTTGGGCAGTTTGTTTTAGTTGATTGGATGGTTACCTTTAGTGGGAATGCTGATGGTTTAAAAGGCTAGCCTAGGCGCTCTATAGGTTAGTTATCAGGTCTGCACTGCTAAAGAGGTACACCTTTTAAGTTTACTCATTTCCTCTCCATTGGGTTGGATGGGCTTGTGCCTGTACAATGCAAAAACCTTCACAAATCAATATCTTTTGAACCATTGCTCCGATTGACCTGAAACCTGGATTGACATGTTTAAATTGATGTCTAGTTTGGAGGAACCCGCCATTGCTGCAGGCAGCTATATTTATTATTATTATTATACTTATCTCCCTAAATGGTTCAATAACTCGGTTGCCCTTGGATAACTTTTTCCAAAAATTTGCACATTGATAAAACAGGTGTCGAGTAACTCACACAACTCAAATGACCTACGTACGCCCATAGGTAGCGCTATAAATCACGGCCAAAGTCTACGCAATAGCCCCGCCACACCGTTTGTCCAATATTGCTGAAACTTGGTGTCTATGCCTTAATTGACCTGCTGAACAAAAAAGCCTCTTGGACCCATAAAGTCCGCCATGATGGATATTTCTGTACAGTCCAAATTTGGGACAATGTACAAAACGCTACTCCTCTTGAACCGCTGCGCTGATTCACTTGGTTGTTGGCTTGACATTTGTAGAATTATTGTCATTCAATTTGATATTTAAGGGAATGAAATTGAATACAAAAAGGCTGAAAGGGGCGTGTCTATGTACATTTTAATATTTCCTTAATTTCTGTGTGTTCGGGATCAGCCCCGCTGCCCAATATGTTAAAAATGGATGCCCTTTGGCATACTTGCCTTACTATTCATGATGAACAAAAAAGCCTCTGGGACGCATAAGGTTTGCAATGATGGAATGTCTTGTACAGTCCAGATTTGGGAAAACCTTCATAAATTGTTTTCTCTTGAACGACTTGAATCTTGCTTTAGTCATGTGTGGAAGTAATGTCTTTCATTGTTAAATTTAGCAAAAAACAATAAAATACATATTGAGGTGCATGTTTATGTAACCTTCTATATTGCCATCACCTCTTTGTGTCTGTGAGGACCTGAGGTCTATCCCTCCCTCTACCTTCCTCTATGGCCCGTATTGGCACTTCCCCCTTGTCGGCGAGGAGAGAGACAATCAAGGACAGTGACAGCAGCTGTGCTCTGTCCTCACCTGTGTCTGGTTTGCCAATTAGGCATGTATTTAAGTCTGGGGTTTCTCTGTCTGCTTTGTGGGAACATTATCTATATATGTCATGCTTGACTGTACGTACCGATGGGGTACGTTTCGGTATTTCTCCAGTGTTTTCTCCAGTGTTTGATCCGGTGACCGAAACGGTCTTCTGTGTGCTTCTTTTGTGCGAGACCCGAAGTGTTCGGTGAGTCTTGAAATAAAGACATTATTGTAAGAATCCTCTGCGCCTGTGTCCACTACCTGCTACCTGTGCTACCTGCCTGGGAGCCAGTCGTGACAGTATGTTCCCACCAAGAAGGACGCAGCAGAGGAAGCAGAGCTGTTTGCGGGGATGCGAACAGTCTGCGGAGGCACCGGCTTATCTGCGCCGGTGCGCGATACGGGAAGGACCCCCGCTTCCTCCGCGATCATCCGCCCCACCGCCCATCTGGGTGCCGGGTGATTACGGAGCGGAGTCTGAGGAGTCGGAAGAAGAGTGGGAGGACGAGTCGGAGGAAGAGTCCGAGGAGGATGCCTTCGGCTGGGATGCGTACATCCGGAGGGATGCCTACGTCCGGCGGCTGAGCACCGCATTACCTCCCGGAGCTCTTCCTGGCAACCCGCGGGCCAAGATGGCCGCCACTCCACAACCCTGGAGGGTTGACACCCCGCAGCCCAAGATGGCTGCCGAGTTGCCGTATCGTCACCTGCCCACACCCCGCTCGAAGGTAGAGCCATTGCCTTTTCTGGACATTCCCCGGAATTTTTTTGGGGGGGAGGGGCGCAGATCCGAGGCCGAATTGGAGGTCCTGTTCGGTCTTTCTGTCCTTCCCGAAACTGGGTCTCCTGCCGACCCTGAGCCTGACCGGTACCCCGAGCCTGACCGGTATCCTGACCGGTATCCTGACCGGTATCCTGAGCCTGACCGGTATCCTGACCGGTATCCTGACCGGTATACTGACCGGTATCCTGACCGGTATCCTGAGCCTGACCGGTATCCTGACCGGTATCCTGAGCCTGACCGGTATCCTGACCGGTATCCTGAGCCTGACCGGTATCCTGACCGGTATCCTGACCGGTATCCTGACCGGTATCCTGACCGGTGTCCTGACCGGTATTCTGACCGGTACCCTGAGCCTGTCTCCGCCCCCTGTGAGCCTGTCGCCGCCCCTTGTGAGCCTGTCGCCGCCCCTTGTGAGCCTGTCTCCGCCCCCTGTGAGCCTGTCTCCGCCCCCTGTGAGCCTGTCTCCGCCCCCTGTGAGCCTGTCTCCGCCCCCTGTGAGCCTGTCTCCGCCCCCTGTGAGCCTGTCTCCGCCCCCTGTGAGCCTGTCTCCGCCCCCTGTGAGCCTGTCTCCGCCCCCTGTGAGCCTGTCTCCGCCCCCTGTGAGCCTGTCTCCGCCCCCTGTGAGCCTGTCTCCGCCCCCTGTGAGCCTGTCTCCGCCCCCTGTGAGCCTGTCTCCGCCCCCTGTGAGCCTGTCTCCGCCCCCTGTGAGCCTGTCTCCGCCCCCTGTGAGCCTGTCTCCGCCCCCTGTGAGCCTGTCTCCGCCCCCTGTGAGCCTGTCTCCGCCCCCTGTGAGCCTGTCTCCGCCCCCTGTGAGCCTGTCTCCGCCCCCTGTGAGCCTGTCTCCGCCCCCTGTGAGCCTGTCTCCGCCCCCTGTGAGCCTGTCTCCGCCCCCTGTGAGCCTGTCTCCGCCCCCTGTGAGCCTGTCTCCGCCCCCTGTGAGCCTGTCTCCGCCCCCTGTGAGCCTGTCTCCGCCCCCTGTGAGCCTGTCTCCGCCCCCTGTGAGCCTGTCTCCGCCCCCTGTGAGCCTGTTCCCGTCTCCGAGCCTTTTCCCGTCTCCGAGCCCTTTCCCGTCTCCGAGCCCGTTCCCGTCTCCGAGCCCTTTCCCGTCTCCGAGCCCTTTCCCGTCTCCGAGCCCTTCCCCGTCTCCGAGCCCTTCCCCGTCTCCGAGCCCTTCCCCGTCTCCGAGCCCTTCCCCGTCTCCGAGCCCGTCCCCGTCTCCGAGCCCGTCCCCGTCTCCGAGCCCGTCCCCGTCTCCGAGCCCGTCCCCGTCTCCAGTGTACCTGTCCTCGGTCCCGTCCTTGTCACTGTCCCCGATCCCGTCCTTTCCACTGTCGTCGTTCCCGTCCCACTCACTGTCCCCGATCCCGTCCTAGTCCCCTCTTCGATCCCGTCCTAGTCCCCCTCTTCGATCCCGTCCTTGTACCCGTCGCTTCGCCCGTCCATGCTCCGACCTCCGTCCCTCGCTCGACCTCCGCCTTTAGCTCCGCCCCGCATTCGTCCCTTCACCCGTCCCCGTCCTTGTCTTCGTTCCCGGTCCCGTCCTTGTCTCTCATCCCGGTCCCGTCCTTGTCTCTCATCCCGGTCCCGTCCTTGTCTCTGGTCCTGCTCCCGTCCGTGTCTCTCCTTCTGTTCCCGTCCGTGGCTCTGTGCCCGTTCTCGTTTGTGCCTCTATGCCCGGTTCCACTGTCATGCCTGTGTCTGCCCCAGTCCCTGAGCCCGTGACCCTGCCCGAGCCCATGATCCTGCCTGAGCCTGGTTTCCAGCCTAAGACTCTGCCCAGGTCTAAGACTGTGCCCAGGTCTCCGCCCGGTCGACCTCCCGACCTGCATCCGCCGGGCGACCTCCCGACCTGCATCCGCCAGGGCGACCTCCCGACCTGCATCCGCCGGGCGACGTCCCGACCTGCATCCGCCGGGCGACCTCCCGACCTGCATCCGCCGGGCGACCTCCCGACCTACATCCGCCGGGCGAACTCCCGACCCGTCTCTGCCGGGTCGACCTCCAGACCTGTTTCTGCCCGAGACCGGTTCTCTCTGCCCTGCCCGTGGGATGTTCGGCGCTGCAGGTGCAGCGCATAGAGGGGGGTACTGTGAGGACCTGAGGTCTATCCCTCCCTCTACCTTCCTCTATGGCCCGTATTGGCACTTCCCCTTGTCGGCGAGGAGAGAGACAATCAAGGACAGTGACAGCAGCTGTGCTCTGTCCTCACCTGTGTCTGGTTTGCCAATTAGGCATGTATTTAAGTCTGGGGTTTCTCTGTCTGCTTTGTGGGAACATTATCTATATATGTCATGCTTGACTGTACGTACCGATGGGGTACGTTTCGGTATTTCTCCAGTGTTTTCTCCAGTGTTTGATCCGGTGACCGAAACGGTCTTCTGTGTGCTTCTTTTGTGCGAGACCCGAAGTGTTCGGTGAGTCTTGAAATAAAGACATTATTGTAAGAATCCTCTGCGCCTGTGTCCACTACCTGCTACCTGTGCTACCTGCCTGGGAGCCAGTCGTGACAGTGTCAGAGAATAGCCCCGCTGCTCCATATGTCCAAAATGGATGCATATTGTTGTACATGACTTGTTTCTCATGGTGAACAAAAAAGCCTCAAGGACCATGATAGATTGTCTTTTACAGTGATATTTAGGGAAAAACTTTATGAATTGTTTTCACTTGTATTGCTGCTCCAAATGACTTCAAACTTGCGTTTATATGTGTGGAATTCATGTGTTACGATGTTACATTTAGCACAAAGCAATAGAATGATTAATGGCTGAATAGGGCGTACTTATTTAAAATTTCACACTGATCAAATGTTTTTTTTGTTGATATGACACATTCTTTTTCACACATGCGCCACTAGGGGCACGCAGTGTCTGCGTGCCTGTGATATCCTAGGACGTCTTGAGTAGACTGTGGTATTTTGAGGAGATCTTTGTATAGAGTATGTATAGTTTAGTTACCAAATGTTCTGCCGATAAACTTTATTATATATTGTGCCGTATTCTAGATGTCATGGAAATTTTTTTTACTTTCCAACACATTGTTTTCCCAGAGATGTAAGGATATCATTGTTCATTTGACCGTAAGTTATAACATGAACTTTCCAAAACATTTAATAATTGGTTTATCGTTGTTATGATATCTTGAGTTTAGTAGTTATATGCGTAATAAGTGTATTCGCGTATAGATAATAGCAGTTGAACTAATGGTATCTCCGTGAACCGAGGTAAACTTGGTTTTATATTCGGACATTCACATTCAACAGACATTCGACAGTTTGGAAAATCAATAACTTATTCAGTTATAATCCGAAACGCATCAAACCACTTCTGATTAATTCTATAAATAGCTGGCATACTTTTACAACCTTTGTTTTTAGTAGAGACTCTACTTTGGATTTAGTAGAAACCAATGTGCAGAGTTGCCTAGTGTGTTTTGGCAGCAATGCCCACTGGCTTGTCATATCTTTTTTTTAAATAGATTCTCCTGATTAAAATAGTGCCCAATATATCTAACAATCAGAAAATATGCATTTGAGAGATCTGAAGTGAAAAGCGCTGTTTCTTATGTGTATTTAGTGCTGTCTAGTATTTTCTATTATCGTTGATGTATTGTTGTGGTTTAAGTGTTTGAAGGCTTCATTAATAGCCAATTTACACTATGTTTGTAATCTCGTTTGATAAGTTTACTGGACTGGCTGAACAGTTGTATCACAAGTTAACCTGGGTGCACTACACTCTGTTATTGTAGCGGTCTATATGAGCATAGTCTATGTAGCTGTACAGATGTTGTACCACAAGTTAACCTGGGTGTCACACTCTGTTATACTAGTGGTCTATATGAGCATAGTCTATCTACATGTACAGATGTTGTATCACAAGTTAATCTGGGTGCACTACACTCTGTTATACTAGTGGTCTATATGAGCATAGTCTATCTACCTGTACATATGTTGTATCACAAGTTAACCTGGGTGCACTACACTCTGTTATACTAGTGGTCTATATGAGCAGAGTCTATCTACCTGTACATGTGTTGTATCACAAGTTAATCTGGGCGCACTACACTATGTTATACTAGTGGTCTATATGAGCATAGTCTATCTACTTGTACATGTGTTGTATCAATCAATTAATCAATCAAATTTATTTATAAAGCCCTTTTTACAACAAAAGTTGTCACAAAGTGCTTTTACAATCACCAGCCTGAATCCGACAGAGCAAACATCAACAAGTTGAACAAGTTGATACACGGCGGCTAGGAAAAACTCCCTGAAAGTCAGATTTAGGAAGAAACCTAGAGAGGAACCAGGCTCTGAGGGATCACCAGTCCTCTTCTGGCTGGGCTGGGTCAGTTTATGACAATACAACAAGCGAGGTGTGAAAAACTGAGAAACAAAATAGTCCGGGATGTCCGGGAGGGATGTTGGATTTGATAGGACTTGGAAGAAGAAGCTCCGGTTGCATCTAAAGCGAGACCGAGACGAGACCGAGACCGAAGGGGGCCGATACCGAGACGAGACCAAGACCGAAGGGGGCCGAGACCGAGACGAGACCGAAGGGGGCCGAGACCGAGACGAGACCGATACCAAAGGGGGCCGAGACCGAGACCAGTCATATCAACACTAAATAATATGACATGTTTTTGGTCCAATGACCAATGTAAAAAAAACACTTGACCAACAGCATCAGATCATCTACTGTGTTGTTATCCTGAATGAAATGAATTTTATTAAAAGAGTATGTAGGCCTATTTATTGTCTTATGTAAACATAAAATACGAAAATAAAACCATGATTTTAAAATGCACAGGCTATGATATTAAAATTTCTAAAAATCGAATAAATGAAAATCCATCAAACTGTATGTCCTATGTTGATGTAGTAAATGCTAACACATTTTAGATCACAAGCGACTTGCCATCAAATGATTTGCGCATGATTGGCCGATAAACAAATCTATTTATAATTATTTAACCGTCCACAGTCGGCACGCAGCTTCAGTTGTTTGTCTGCTTGAGCAGGACACGCAAACGAACCGGTTGCACTGCGCACAGTGTTCATTAGTATAGTTACGAGTGCACATGAGACAGCAGCAAACTAACCCGGTTGAACTGCGCACAGTGTTCATATAGATCAGACCAAAACCCGTCCAGTTTAATAAAGATCGGACCAAAACGGGTTCAGTTTTATGCTCTTTCTGCCGTATGCCCCCCGGACTTATGTATGTCCCACGTCCTTCTGTGTGCATGAGTAATTTCATTTATCGCCCATTTGTAGTAAGCCTATTAATAATTATTGTTTATATTCGTTTAATTTCGATACAAAACAATATTTTGTTGAAGTCTCTTGTAGGCTATATGAATACACTGTGGTTCATTCGTTATTAATTATTGAGTACAATAGGCGCATGACACATGAATGGGGCTGTATGTATTTGGCGGAATTCGTTCTGTTTATTTAGTGAAACATATTTCTTTATAAACGTACCTCTTTTTTGTAGTTCAACCAAGCCAATCAGACTATTGTCTATATGTGTTCTCGTAGTATTTGTCTGTGTATCGCACATTCAACCATTGCCATCATAGGCTCAGTGAAGTGTGATCGGTGTCTGGGTACCGCAATTAGGGTACCAACGCCCAGCGGCGTGGGATTTTGGCGACAGGAAGGCAGTTTAGGTATAAAAAAACATGTAAATAGTAGTTTTATATATTGTTCGGTTTGTGATTTTGAAAACGGGACAAGGTAAAATGCACGTATTTAGGAAGTCATGGAAGGACGTCGGCTGTAGCTTTTCAACATTATATATTTATTTTAATTACTAACCGCTGTGTGTTTTCGGACAAATTATTTATTTGTGCTCAATGTACTGAATATAGGCAAAACGAATATATTGGCTGATTGTGCAGACATGATCGAGCATATGTTTAAGATTGAAGTATTTACGTGAATGGGTGCACCCTCTAGCGACGCTGGGGGTGGGCTTTTCTTCAAAAGTAGATAGCCATTGGCGGGATAAGCCACATCAGAAAAAAACAGTCTGACTCTGGACGAAATACAGCCAATGGAAATACAGCCTCTACATGTCATACTTAAATATTTTTCTAGAAAAAATTGTGGGCGATAATTTCTACGCTGGTCTCGGAAGAATTTACGAGTCCTTACTGTCCGAGACCGAGTCGAGACCAAGTCCAAATGTAACCGAGACCGAGACAAGACCGAGACCTTAAAAAAGTGGTCTCGAGACCGGTCTTGAGACCGAGACCGGTCTCGAGTACTACAGCTCTGGTTTGAACAGAATCTACATTTCTAACCCAGATTGGCAACTCATTCCATAATAGAGGAGCTCTATAGGAGAAGGCTCTCCCTCCAGCTGTTTGTTTAGAAATTTTAGGTACAATTAGGAGACCAGCATCCTTTGATCTAAGGTTACGCGTGGGTATGTATGGCTGGACTAATTCAGCGAGGTAGGTGGGAGCAAGTTGATGTAAAGCTTTATATGTTAACAGTAGTACTTTAAAGTCTGCCCTAGCCTTAACAGGCAGCCAATGTAAAGAGGCTAAAACTGGGGTAATATGGTCAAACTTCTTAGTTCTAGTTAAGATTCTAGCAGCCGTATTAAGTACTAATTGAAGTTTGTTTACTGATTTATCAGGGTAACTAGAGAATAGAACATTGCAATAATCTAATCTTGAGGTAACAAAAGCATGGATTAGTTTTTCTGCATCAATTTTTGATAAATAATTTCTGATTTTTGCAATATTCCGAAGATGAAAAAATGCTGTCCTTGAAATATATTTTATGTGATCGTCAAATGAGAGATCCGGGTCAAGGGTCACTCCAAGGTTTTTGATTTTTTTTGGTGAAATGACTATACATCCGTTTAGGTTCAGCGTAAGGTCTGTCAATAAATCTCTCTGTTTCTTAGGTCCTAAACTAGCATTTCAGTTTTATCTGAATTTAGGAGCAGAAAATTCTCTGTCATCCACTTTCGTATATCTGAAACACAAGCTTCCATAGTGGCTAATTTAGGGGCTTCTCCATGTTTCATAGCAATATACAGCTGCGTGTCATCGGCATAGCAGTGAAAATTGACATTATGTTTTCGAATTACATTACCCAAAGGTAACATATAGAGTGAGAACAGAAGTGGTCCTAAGACTGAGCCTTGTGGAACACCAAAGCATACCTTTGATTTGTTAGAGGATAAGCCATCTACACAAACAAACTGAAGTCTATCTGATAAATAAGATCTAAACCAATCGAGAACATGTCCTCTTAGCCCAACAAGGGTCTCTAATCTCTCCAAGAGAAGGGAGTGATCAATAGTGTCAAAGGCAGCACTAAGATCAAGAAGCAATAGGAGAGATGCAGAACCTTTGTCAGAAGCCAATAAAAGGTCGTTTACCACATTAACAAGTGCAGTCTCAGTGCTATGATGGGGTCTAAAACCGGACTGAAGTTTTTCATATATATTATTTGTCTTCAGAAAGGCCGTAAGTTGTAGTGAGACAGATTTTTCTAGGAATTTGAAAGAAACGGGAGGTTTGATATTGGTCAGTAGTTTTTTAGGATGTCTGGGTCTAAGTTACATTTTTTTAGCAGAGGCTTAATTTCTGCAATTTTTAGTGAGGTACTGATCCGGAGGACAGGGAGAAATTTATTATGTTCAACATTGATGGGCCAAGCACAGGAAGTAACTCCTTAAGTAATTTAGTTGGAATTGGGTCTAGTTGACAGTTGGTTGATTTTGAACTATTTATTAATTTTGTAAATGTTTCAAGAGACACAGGTACAAAAGATTCAAGAGTCGCCATTGAAACTAAATCAGGGCAGCTCTGCGGGCTCTCAGGACAACAAAGTTTTTGAGAACTGAGGCAGTTATGGGTACAATTTGCAATTTCTTTTCTAATGTTGATTATTTTTTCATCGAAGTAGTTCATGAATTCATCACAACTAAAGTGAAGACCCACTTCATTGGTAGAACATTGCTTTTTAGTGAGTTTTGCAATTATGTCAAAAAGAAATTTAGGATTATTTTTGTTTGTGTCGATTAGATTAGATAAGTAGGCTGATCGAGCACTTATAAGTGATTTGCGGTATAGCACAGTACTATCAATCCAGGCTAGTCTAAATACTTCTAACTTCGTGGAGCGCCACTTTCGCTCCAATTTTCTGGAGGCTTGCTTAAGTGTTCTAGTAGTGTCAGTGTACCAGGGAGCAAGTTTCTTATTTCGTATTGGTTTTGTTTTTAGGGGTGCCACAGCATCTAAAGTCTTACGCAGTATATCGTTTAGATCCTCTATTTGATTGTGTATAGATGATGTAGCTCTACCATCATTTAGCAGGCCGAACGAGCCTGGAAGTGCGTCAATACATTTATTAGTAGTCGTAGAATTTATGCAACGGGTTTTAAAGATCCCTACCTGGGGGGCAAAAGTGTCACTTGTTTTAATGCTAAATGTTATAAGATTATGGTCAGATAAACCAGGATTTTGAGGAAAAATAGTTAGATCAATTACATTTATTCCCTTTGACAACACTAAATCTAAAGTATGATTGTGACAGTGCGTAGGTCCTGAGACGTGCTGGAGAAAACCTACCGAGTCAATTATGGCACTAAATGCCTTTTGAAGAGGGTCATTGGTATTTTCCATATGGATGTTAAAATCACCAGCGATTAAAATTGAATCTGCCATGACTACAATGTTGGACAAGAATTCTGGAAACTCACTTAGGAACAATGTGTACGGCCCAGGAGGCCTGTAGATAGTAGCTATCAAAAACGAGGTATTGCCCTGATTTGTTCTCATAAGTAATACTTCAAAAGACACAAACCCAGTGATTTATTTTAATGAAAGATTATATTGTGTAGCATAAATATTAGCAACACCCCCCCCCAAACATTTGAACGGTTTATTGAAGTTTGTATTACTTTGAACAGGCATCGATACAATCAATTACATTTACCTTCTTATGACACGCCTACGTCGCATCTGGAATATCACCAGTTTACATGAAAACCAGTTGAAACGTAACACCGGCATCACTCTTCTCACCATAGGAAACCAATCTGCAGAGTTGCCTAGTGTGTTTGGGCAGCAATGCCCACTGGCTTGTCATATCTTTTTTAAAGCAGATCCTCCATATTAAAATAGTGCCCAATATTTAACAATCAGAAAATATACATTTGAGAGATCTGATGTGAACAGCGCTGTTTCTTATGTGTATTTAGTACTTTCTAGTATTTTCCTTCTCCTTATTATCGTTGATGTATTGTTTTGGCTTATGTGTTTGAAAGCTTCATTAATAGCCAATTTAAACTATGTTTGTAATCGTGTTTGATAAGTTTACTTGACTGTATCTTCAGTCAAATAGTTTGTGTGCAAAAAGCTGCACACATTTTGTGGTAATTACAGTTTTTGGGTAACCGAACTCGGAACATTAATAGTATTGACTGAATGACGTTGGTGCTATCTAGTATAATTAGTCCCGTAACATCAATTGGTGGGAATTATGTATTACTCAAAAGTAATCATTAGATATTACCAAGTAAATAGCTCTGGAATATACATTTAAGCTTCAGCACACAGCATATTGTAACTTTGAGTTTATTTTAATTGTGGTGTACTTGTTTTCTTGTTTTTATTTCACAATAGAGCCACTACCGTTTTTGTTGTACATTAGTTTCCTTGCATTTTTTACAAGGTTACTGAGAATCACCTAAATAAGATTTACCAGAATAAATTACCACCAAATTAGTGTGTGTGCTGTAGTGGTACTTTACACCAGGCTACACTTAACACTTCATGTCATTGGGTTGCAATGAATAGGATGATGCAGGGTCCACTGAATGGATGATGTGTAACTAGACCATTAGACGATACATATACAAGAACACATGTTTTCAATAACTTCACTCCTTAGTGTACCCTTTGCATTCAATTGATTTAACAATTTTCTATATAACTAATATTCATTTTGAAATTGGGAAGTTTTGACTTGTTTTTTTTTAAACTAAATTACACAACTAGCAAAAAAGGTTCCATTTGAAATGACAACTGTACTCAACCCTTATCAGGAGACACAAAAACTGTAATTTGGCTGGTCACAAAGAATTTAAAACATGAATCGGTTTAAGACAAAGATTTAATGTGTGACCATATATAGCTGTGCTATAGAAAACACTTGATTCCTTAAACTCTTAGGTGACTAAGTGTTTTAGAGCAGATTGATGCTGAACCTTTTTAAATGTCCATCTCAGTCATGATTTCCGGCTAATCAAACCAAACTATTCTATAATGCTGGACTTGCATGCATCATTAAGGTGTGTGCCACAACCACACTGTTCTTATGGTGATTCTCACCATGTGGCAAACTCTGTGGCATACCTTAAACAAAATCTTGAAAAAACAAATACTGCAATCGTAACTTCTGCTGTCATGTTTAACACTAGGTTGTACACACATAGGCAATCATTATATGGGTTCAGAAAGGGCAATTACATATATGGCCCATTTGGGTTTATCAAACAACTCAGGTAACATTAGTTACTGTATAGTTAACACTGGAAAGTCAACACTAGACAATTTGTTGCATACTTGGCCACTGGATTGACATGTTTTAATTGATGTCTACTTTGGAGGAACCCGCCATTGCTGCAGGCAGCTATATTTGGATTTGGTCTATACAGCTAATTTTGCCCTTCATAACAACTGTGAGGGGGGTGAATTTTTATATAACTCATCCGTTTAGTTGATTAATATTTAAAGTTCTGCATAATTAAGGTGTGTCCAGCGGATTCCCTCATTACCGGATGCCTGCATTTTCATAAATAGCGTAACATTTATTAACACTGACTATATTTGGGATCCGGACTCAGACGCAATACAATTTGAACCGAAGCCAAAATCAACGTTATAATTTAGTCATGATCCGAGCGAATTATTATTGGTGCGTGATTTCACGCCTATATTGTTTTCCGACTAAATTGGTTTATTTATCTTTTGTGTCCAATCCAAATGTCCAATCAGGAGCTGTAATAACTGTAATCACCATGACAACTCACTCAACGTTGGCCGCAACCGGATCATTTTACAAACTCAGATCTTTGAATCTCGTTCAGAAAAATGAACGAATCTTTTTTCCGAGTCATTTCGCTCATTTAAGCAGCATAATATAATTAAAATGTCATGCTAAATAGCCCAACACATCTAGTTCTCACGAAAATGTTGATTACATTTGAAAAAATAAATTGATTCGGTCCAACAACTTAAGTTCAGGTTTCATATTAAAGATTCGTTTAAAATGAACGAATCGTACATGAGCGACACATCACTGTGTGTGTCATGCGCATTAACGCAGTCGCTAATCCATCGGATACCAGTTTTCCTTGCTAGCGAATAACATGGCGTGCTAAAAACCTGAAAAAAGGAGAAAAGTTGATTCTGAAAATCGCGAATTTAAATCAGAGTGGACTGACAGTTATGCATTTGTGCTGCCGGTGGGGAGCACAAAACCAATGTGTTTAATTTGCAACGAGACAGTTGCCCTTGTCAAGAGTGGTAACGTGAAACGTCACTATGATTCAAAGCATGGGCACTTTGACCACAATTACCCCCCTAAATCTCAGGTAAGGGCCAGAAAAATCAAACAACTGCAATCATCATACCAAGCAACATGCAGTGTAATAGTTAGATCAGCCACGCAACAAGAGCATGCAACTGAAGCTTCATTAAGAGTGGCATGGGTCTTGGGAAAGCACAAGAAACCATTCTCTGACTCGGAGATTGTGAAGGAATGCATGAATGAAATAGCTATTGCCCTGTTTGAGGGAACTCAAAAAGATGACATCATACAAAAAATAAACCAAATATCTTTGTCTGACTCCACTGCTGTAAAGCGAACTGAAGTCCTTGCTGATGATTTGCTTGACCAAATGAAGTCTGCAATAAAAAAGGCTAAATGCATTTCATTGGCTTTGGATGAATCCACAGACAACACAGAAAACGCACAACTTCTGGTGTTTGTCAGATTTTTTGATGAAGAGAAGGGAGAATTCTGTGAAGATGTGTTAGGCCTCACAGCCCTCCATGGACACACAAGAGGGGATGATATTTATGAAGCACTGATGCAGATGTTGAGAGACAGAGAGATAGACCTGAAGCATGTTATTTCCATTGCTACTGATGGAGCTCCGTGTATGACTGGAAGAGAGAGGGGATTAGTGGCACGCTTGAGAGCTCATCACCCAGACCTCATTGCATATCATTGCATAATTCATTAGATGGTTTTGTGTGCCAGTCTCCAAGAAAAGTATGCAGAGGTCATGACAACAGTAATGAGACTTGTGAACTTTTTGAGGGCATCATCTGCTCTGAAGCATCGCTTGTTGCGCTCATTCCTAACAGAGGTCAATGCAGAATTTGATGATTTGCTCCTCCACAACAATGTCCGGTGGCTTAGTAAAGGCAAGGTACTGGAGCGCTTTTGGACATTACGGAAAGAGTTGGAAACCTTTCTGTTGGCTCAGAAGAGTGCAAAAGCAAAACAATTTGTGGAATTCATGCAAAATGAAGAAAAAATTGAAATTGTTGCATTTCTCTCTGACATTACCTCCCATCTCAATGATCTGAACATGAAGCTCCAGGGAAAACACAACACAGTGTGTTCACATCAGCTGTCTGTGCCTTTCAGAAGAAACTTGAGCTGTTCAGGTGTGACTTACACCATGACCTTCTTCACTTCCCAAAGCTTTTGAATCAAGCAGGAAAACATCATCATCACAATCATGCTGAATTCCTGGACAAGCTGATTGAAAATTTCCAAACTCGGTTTGGAGATTTCCCTCTGGGAAAACAAGTCTTACTATGCATGGAAAATCCATTCCTTGTCAAAAAAATC
Organism: Dallia pectoralis; assembly: GCA_029465975.1. Taxonomy (NCBI): domain Eukaryota; kingdom Metazoa; phylum Chordata; class Actinopteri; order Esociformes; family Umbridae; genus Dallia; species Dallia pectoralis. Next base: position 25,098,866 of record CM055730.1, read on the forward strand.
GCAGAATTTTCAACTGAAGCCCTGAAAATCTGCCCATGGGCTAGTGCTGCTTCTCTTCAATCAGAGCTAATTGAGCTTCAGGAAAACCTTGCACTGCAGGAGTCTCTCTGTGACCCTACCACCTTCTGGACTAAGATGGTCCCTGCAGCAGGTGTTCCTTCCTTGCAGAAGATGGCCCTTCAAATTCTCACCATGTTCCCCTCAACATACTGTTGTGAGTCTGCCTTTTCAACAATGAACATGGTGAAAAACAAATACAGGAGCAACCTCACTAATGAACATTTACATCAGTGCCTCCGCCTGGCCCTCACACTTTTTATGCCACAGTTTAAACAACTGGTGGCACAAAAAACAGGGTATCCGCGGGGTCTTGAAATGTATTAAAAGGTGATAAATCAATTTTGGGAAAATTAAGACCCTTAAAAAGTCTTATCACGGCTTTATAAAGTCTTAAATATTGAATGTATTTTTTCTGAATTAGCTGTCCAACAGTCCCAAAAACATAGTAAAAGTGTATGAATTTAGTCATTTTTATTTTAAAAAAACGTTCGTAAATTGTCTTTGAGATCACCTAGAGCGGGCAGTCGGGCGGAAGTTCAAAAGCACAATGTACGCTCTGGCGTTCCCAGTGCGTATTACAACGCACCGAAATGTTCAAAACCATCAACAAGGCTGGCCAGTTTGTGTTAATGTTTGACAAGTCGCTCAACCAGTCAACAAAAACGAAACAGCTTGATGTCCACATTCGATTCTGGGAAGATGACCGTGTCCAATCTAGGTACCTGCTTAGTACTATATATTATATATACTCTGAGCAGGGCATGAAATTGGCACCCGCCCACCCGCCAAATGCGGGTAACTTTTGTGATTGTCGGGTGAAACCGTCAATCTACCTGCCACGTTGGCGGGTAGCCAATAAGACAACACAACATCGAGCAAGCGTTGTGTTGTTGACCAATCACATAGCCTATTGTTTTTGTTAAGCAAGACCCGCTATTTTCTTGGACGTTCGAGACAAAATTCTGGCGTGAAGAGGTTGCCGGCTGTAGAGCAACGAAAAGAGAATGAGAAGGACGGTTCCAAAAATAAAATATCACGTTGCACAATATCAATATCGAAATGTCGCAAGAAGTGCGATATTTATTTATACATTTATTTTGTGGAGAGATGCGTCGGTTGGCTTTGTGGCTTAGTTGTGTTCGATTTAAGCGCACGCTTGAAAACTATATATAATGAACACGTTTCATTGGCCAGTTCCCCTGTCACATGCAAGTGACAGCAAACGGGTCCACTAAACAAACAGACCCGATCGAACACGTGACGTATGTGTTAACTCCGACTACGTGAGTGAAGAGAAATAGAGACCCCCGGACAAAGCGAGAAAAAGTTTCAGCAAACTAATGTCGCTCAATTTGTTGTACTCTGCAAACCCTGCGGTATGGTGATACACCGGGCCACAGGAAATACAACCAACCTATTTTCCCATCTTAAAAACCACACATGCCACTATAGGATGAGTGCAAACGCCACAATCGATTTTGTTTATATATATTAATCTATTTTGAGGCATTTTCCCATAACTTTTGTGTTTTTACATATGTTTAATAATATCGAAATTAATATCGATACCGCAATATTCATGATCAATCTCGCAATATCACATTTTGTCAACATCGTGCAACCCTAGTACAAACTTAAAAATAGTATTTTGATATAAATGTTATGTTTATTGTTAATCTAAAAAGTGACTAATGGATTGCAGTTAACTTGCAGGTGTTAACTAAATAAATGAGACCTTCAGTGAGATGATTGGCTGTTTATATTTGTTATTTTCTATTCTAAACGCCTGCCTCACCAGGTCAGATACAGTTGTAAGTCATTATGTTGATCTAGTCATACATGAGATTGGTTAAGTTGGTTAATAACTCGACAGCACTTTAATGTGTATTCTGTACAAGTTCAAGAACCATTGTTATGCATTTTCTGAGTCATTCACCTTTATTTTAGGCACAAAACATTTTGGCTGGTAAAAAACCACTGTGGCAGGTAGATTTCAAAATCCACCTGCCACAGTGGCTGGTGGCCAAAAACGTTAATTTCAGGCCCTGTATACTCTATATACTATATTTTTATTTATTTCATTTTCAACCTGTTATGTGTGTGTTTTGAGAAGTGTCATTAATAAATATCTGTTCTGGCTAGGTACCTTGGCTAGGTAAGTTTACTTTAGGGCTGCAACAACGAATCGATAAAATCGATAAAAATCGATAATTAAAAAAGCTGGGAACGAATTTCATTATCGACACGTTGTGTCGCGCGACACGCCACTCCACTCCACTCGGTCGCCGAGATAAAAGCAATTGAGTTGAGTGCGGTGCGGAGCTGTAACGTTGTTTTGATGGCGGAGTCGGCAAAATCAGTTTGACCGAAGTCATCCAAAGTGTGGGAGCATTTCAAGTAAATACATAAATAAAAAGTGTGTTAATTGCAAGATATGCAAAAGTGACATGACATGGCACGGGAGCACCACGGTGATAATACAGCACCTTAAACGGAAACACGTTGGAGTCCTTGTTGATGCGGAGAGTTTGTGTGTGCGTTTGTGAGTGAGAGTTTCATGACCATGTACGTCTGTGAGTGTAGTGTAGAGAATAAGTTCTGAGGTTCAAACAAATCATTTTAAGTTTTCTGAATTGTATTTTTCTTTATTTTTATAAATTATTTATTGTTTGACAGGTTAGGTCCTTAATAAAAATAAAAATTGCTGTGCACTTTTTATTATTAATTAGCTCAGGGATGTGCAAGGAGCAAAGCTGTTTGTGCACTTTCTGAACATTTTTTGCACTGTGAATTGCACTGTCAGGTCTGTTTTTCAGTAAAGGGTTGGATATTAATGCTTTTTAGTTTTTATCACTGATGTAAATGGTTACAGCTTGAAGTGGCGGTGAGGTATTAAAAAATATTGAGAAGTCTTGAAAAAGTCTGGAAAGGGTATTAAAATTTACTTCAAGATTCCTGCATATACCCTGAAAAAAGGTGTCACTTTTCACACAAAAAAAATACCTTTTGTACATAATTCGAAAGTTTTGGGGGGATTTTCCACCTTTTTTGTTAGAGTTCTTTTTTGGATCCCTGTTCCGGACCCTGGACGTAAGACAATTTTGGTGAGTGGACCTTTTAAGTTTCTAATTGAGTACCCCTGGTCTATGGGTACAACGTTATTTAAAGGAAGTGTCACATCCCGAAAGGAAAGGAGGAATCCAGACAAGAGGACAACGTTAATATGCTTTTGTTTAATGACGAATAGTAAACAGCAGTGCAACACATGCACTGCCCAGTGGAAAAGAATAATGATCAGTCCCTTTAGGGAAATACTGATACAAAGATTAATTAAGCAATCAATTAAATACAAGGGACACGTAACATGCAACAACACCTCACAAAGACCGGGCCAAACACAGGGAACTTATATACGAGACTAACGAGGGATAATGGGCTCAAGGTGTGTGATATTGACGAGAGACAATGTGATGAGGAGGGGGCGGTGGCACTAGTAAGCCGGTGACGATGAGCGCTGAAGCCTGCCCGTTGATGGCTGCAGACTGGCTTCGGGAGAAGCTGTCACCGGATTTGCAACAGCAAGATGGCATTATAATTACGTATGTCTGGTTAATGTGTTAAAACTGTTTATTCACAGTTCCTTTCACACAGCATACATTAATAAAAATACATACGTTAAATTATCATCCCCATCAGCTAATTCTGACGCAACCCTGCAGGAAGTTGTGTTTGTAACCAGATTTTTAGTACCCATGCCAAAATGCAGTGTGTTTGGATTGGTCGATAGCTTTATAGGAAATAGTACATAGTAGTACAAATAGTACAAGAGCCAATACCATTTAAAAAAGTCATACGTTAAACAGATAACATCTGGTTTGGAAGTGCAAGAATTGTACCAATTTGACTTAGCTTGAGGAAACCATGTAAAGGACCAAGACTAGGCTATTGACAGATATTTTTGTAAAGATTTTTTGGTGCATTTACATGCTTTTGTTATTAAGACTGAAAAGTGCACTGAAATGGTGCAGGAATTGAACCCGCATGCAGCGAAGTATATGGGCATCAGAAGCAGCTGCCAAGACCACTGGGTCTCAACTCAGGCAGAACTATTGTCTGACATAAATGTGAATGCTTGTATGCTTTTCATGCATTCTACCGCACACATGATGAGTAATTCAGTCAACACATTTCGTTGATCAAGTCTGGGAACACTCCCCAAGTTGAGATAAGTTTCAGTCAAGCATTGCCCCACACAACTAATTTGATTGTTTATTAGGGGTCCTCGACAGAGGAACTTTATTGTTACTGTGAGTATTATTATTATTCTTCAGACTGAAAATGTGACTGATCGGCCCATAACTAAAAAAGTACATGGTAACTTTTTCCTTAAAATTGACCATGTCTTCTTATAGCCCTTGACACACTACCCTGCGCTACAGTACACACCCTAAAATTAGCGATTTCACAATGATGTCATTTCCACCCCGTTTGACTTAGAATACTGCATTTTTTGTACATGTCTCATTCCTCATGAGGACCAAAAAAGCCTCAAGAACCCATAAAGTCCGCCATGATGGATTTTTCCCCATTAGGCAAATTTCCCAAAACCTACAAAAATTATCTTCTATTCACCCGTCACTCTGATTGACTAGCCACTTCACAATAATGTGTGGGATGACTGTCTGTCTATAGGATCTTCAGGAATAAGACATTCGTGGCAAGATGGCCAACAAAACAAGTGAAACACTTTGTATAGCGCACAATAACTGTGCGGCTCTCTATAGGAAAACAAAGACTTACAGACTTATCGTTTCAGTACACATGAAGAGGACATCCCCCTGAACTAAACTGTCAATGCCAGAGTCTGTCGGTCAAAACACAACCAAATGACAAGTTGTTGAAATTTGACAGTTTTTGCTACAAGCTAACCGCTAATGCACACACGCACATATATTAACTTTAAATCAGCCCTCACTCTGATTGACTAGCCCCTTTACAATCATGTGTGGGATGACTGTCTGTCTATAGGGTCTTCAGGAATAAGACATTCGTTGCAAGAAAGGGGCGTGTCTATGTAAATTTTTATATTGCCTTAATTTCTGTGTGTTCGGAATCAGCCCCGCTGCCCCATATGCAAAAAATGGATGCCCTTTGGCGTACATGCCTTACTTCCCATGATGAACAAAAAAGCCTCTTGGACGTATAAGATTTGCCATAATGGAATGTATTGCACAGTCCAGATTTGGGAAAATGTACAGAACTCAATTTCTCCCAAACCGCTGGTCCACTTCACTTGCTTTTTGGCCTGACATGTGTAGAATTACTGTTTTTCAATTGTATATCTAGGAAAAACGAATATAAAACAAAATGGCTAAAGGGGGCGTCTTTAAGTAAGTGAGTAAGAGCTTGATAAACTTGAGTCAATTGGACCCCAAATAAAACAAAGTGTCTAATGCTAATGATGCTGGCTCTTTGTCTCTTGAACTGCTGCTTTAATTGACTTGATTCCTGGCTTGAAATGTCTTTCAACTTGAAATAAAGCAATATTAATATAAAAAATTCACTTGTAAGCATGATTAGCATGCTAGCTGTTGTTCGTGAAGCGTTCCAGCCAACCAGTCATTTTGACAAATAGAAAGGTTAGCATTATTAGCATGATTGCTATAGTTCATGAAGCGTTCCAGTCATTTACATTTAGGTCACTTGTTGGCAAAGTTTAGCTTCTTTAGCATGATTGCTCTCGTGACCCAGAAAGCATTGCGGCACACGAATAGTGATTTATTTGGGTGAAATGCTGTTCAAGCAGACATTTCTTCTGTTCACCAGGGCATTTTTTCTGTATATTTTGTTAGGTTTATATTTTTTAAGACACGAGTGTAATTCTGGGCAGTTGTTTGGTTGTAACCGTCAGTAGGAAGACTGACGGTTTAAATGGCTTGCTTAGCCATTCAATAACTTAGTTATCAGGGCTGCTCTGTAGCATAGGTACACCGTACGGTTTTACGCACAAGTGAATCTGCGGTTTGGAGTTCTGGGAGGTTGTTTTGTTAAACGTTTTTCACCTGTTGTCATGCGGTGTATGGGGCACAGATGGGGGGTTTTCACGGTTGGGTGTTTTGGTGGGTTTTTGCTAATTTTAGCAACTTTTTTGTTTACGCGACGTGCGCTTGTTTCTCTTGGTTTGGGTCGTCTGTTCTTTTTTTTGGCCTGGTGTGCGGTTTTTTCACACCAGCGCTATGGCGGCTGGTCCAGGAGCAGGGGATGTGCCCGGACAGGGCATAAAGAACACCCCCCGTTTCCAGTGGAAGGGGGACCTGGAGGAGATGTCGCCCTGGGACCAGTTCACCCGGATCATTATGATGGGCGTACTGGGCCTGACCCCGGAGAATGTTAATGAGCCTGCAGGTGAATGTACCAGAAAACGCCTTTGAGGTGACGTTCTTCAAAGAGGCTGACAAGGACAAAGCAGTGAAGCAGTGTCAGGACTCAGACCAGGCCAGTCCATGTAGGCGTTATAAACTGTCGGACCTATCAAGGGGGGGTTATAGGGTGGTGACGGTACATATGTACAACCCTAATGTAGAGGATGCGACTGTGGCGGGTTACTGTTCGGTGGGGCAAGGACCGAAGTTCATTATGGACACTTACGGGTTCTGGACGGGGAGAAGGCAGTTCCAGGTGGTTCTCCAGCCTGATCCTTCCGGGTGGGACGGCTACCGCCACATCCCGGGGATGTTCACTACGGGAGGAGAAACGGGCACATTATTTTATGCTTGCCAGCCGGACTTTTGTAAAAGGTGCCAGAGGTTTGGGCACAGAACGGCGCGCTGTGGAGCAAGAAGAATGTGCAACAGGTGTGGGGCGGCGGTGGTTGGAAGAGACAGGGACGAGAGACGGGCAGAGGCAGAGCCCCGGAAGCAGGCGGGGTCGGTGCCCCGGAAGCAGGCGGGGTCGGTGCCCCGGAAGCAGGCGGGACCGGTGCCCAAGGAGCAGGAAGTAGCGGAGCCCCAGGGGGTGGTGCCCGCAGTGCAAGAGGTGCCCCAGGAAGGGGCAGAGGAGGTGATGGAGTCGGAGGAGGTGGTGGAGAACTCCAACAGGGGAGAGACCGGAGGAGGCAGGGGCACTAGAGGAGGCCCTTGCGGGACTGAGGTACCTCTCGGAGGGGATGTCCGGGGTGGATGTCGGACCTTCGGGGGCACTCTCTGGGGGCCCCCCACGACCCCTCCCACCGAAAAGAAAAAGATCGGTTGCGGAGTGCACAGGGGAGAACACTAGGGTGAGTGAGGAGGGGCCCGGCCCGGGGATGGAGGAGGTGGAGGGTTTCACGTCCCAGGATGTTGGGGACGAGATGTCGGGTGTTGGGACCCCCTGGCATCACAAGGGACAGAGCTGGTGTTTGCTGGGGGGGGAACGTGAGGGATTAGGGGGGTGAGGTGTGTGTGGTTTTGTTTTGGGTTTTGGTGGTTTTTAGTTGTAATATGTGTGTGTGATGGTAAAGTTGCGTGGGGTTGGTGGTTTATGGGGAAGTGTTTTTGGTTGTGGAATTTGGGGTTGTTTGGTGTTTGATGTGGGTTTTTCTTGTTTTCATTGGTGCCCAATGTGGGCTAAGTATAAAATTTTTGGTGTCTTTCGGAATAAAGACCGTTAACAATCTGAATTTACTCATTAACTTTGCTTTGGGCTAGCATAGGTAAACACCCCGGTATTTCCCATAAAAGGGCATTACACTGAAGGGCAGAGTGGAAACTCATCGTAAAAACGTGGAGAATGCAAAAATGCCTAAACCAACATGTATAGCAGTATAGAGGATCAAACGCCAAAAGAACAAATTACTTCTGTAGTTCAGAAGTGGAAATACTTCTGCAATAAGTGAACAGGCAAAAATATGTAATATTTAGCAGTGTCAGTAGTGGTTCGGCCTTCGGGGTTTTAAAAACTGTCCGGGTCAGGTCGGGCTCGGGCCGAATTCTGTCGGGCCGGGTCGGGTCTCACTTTTTATCCCCGATTACAGCTCTAATCGGAATGACAGCAATCTCGGGGGTGCCATCCACAGAAAAGGGTTAAATATATGCAAATATTTGAAATAATTGAATATTATTTATAATGTTATTCTTCATAATATTCAAATCAATGTACAATTGATGAAAACGCAGGGACTAATGATTTATCACGAAAATGTCAGCGCGCATATCTGCGTAAGTGTGCTTTTCACTGTGCGTAGATTCTGTTCTTTCCTAAGAACAAATTCCAGATAAGTAAACATTGGTGAATGTCAGAATCTTCGTGGAAACTCCGTATTGGGTTTTAAGAACGAATTTCTTCTTAAGAACGGTTGAAGAATATGGCCCATTGACCTGCATAAGAGTATACATAGGCCTCATACAAACTTTTAGGCCTTGCCATACTTAGAAAAACAAAGACACTACTATATCCCACTCTGTCCACGCCAGAACGTCAAGTCGAAACACAATGCGACATTTCTGGCTATTACACCCTTTTTTAAATTTAACTGATATCACTTGCCTGCAATGAACAATGCCACTGTAGCCACCCTGAGTTACGTAGAACCACAGAGTTAGAGTAAACACTGATCGGCTGTAAGGTTATACCCACCTGTCTAATATTTTGTGTACACTACTTTAGCCAACAAAGTTGCCTTAAAGGTCAAGGCATTGACAGGTTTCCTTGCATTTATCTCTAATTGATGCCATTTCAACACGGATAGACCATGAAAGACAAATATTTTTTCACATGCCTCATTTCTTGCACATGCCTCAATAAGAGGACCCCGTCCCATTGTTGCTTGCAAATATATTTCAATTTTATTATTGAAGTGACAAGTAGTTAGTAAGTATTATTAGGAAACAATACCCAAATATACTAGTTTGAAAAAAAATTAATCTAGCACTCATTTCTATGGTGTGCTAGCATGCGACCACCTGCCTAGTGGACCAGTCCAAGATTTTGAATCAGTAATGATTGATTGTTAATATGCATCCAAGCAATCAACCCAGGAAGCATTGGCTGGCCGTTTACATCACAGTCGATGGCATTAGAAGGTTTTATTTTGCAATATCCACAGATTTTATGTATTTTCTAATTCAATCTATACCTAGTAAAGCAATTTGCCTTTGGCTAAGCCACACCCTAGAATGTAGATTGACCAATCACAGCGCAGCCAAGAACAAGCTTTGACAGAGGTCCGACACTTTTTCACAGCGCTCTATTGACTTTAACACAGGCGTCTCATATTTCATGAAAGTGAGAAGTGACATCCAGGTTATGGATAAGCCCGATGATGTGCGCGCAAAACCCTGTAGAGCTAACCAAAACATCACCTTGAAAGCTAACCTTAATGTTACCTAGCAAACCGGTTGTTGATACGCTAGCACACGCTGCTAATAAATACAACGTTATACTCGCGTAGTCCGTTTGCTTTGTAATAACGATTATAGAAGTGAATAGAGACCTACCCAGCTTTGCATGAAGTGTTGCTCCTTGATATTGTTAGTCCCAGCCTCCGTCTCGATTAGTAGGATATGCAGTGGTTGATCTTTTGCTTTTGGATGTCTTGTTGTTCCTTGCGTTTCACCTGTATGTCTTGAATATAGCCTTTGAACGCATATTGCAGCCCATTTCGCCTACTTTTATCGGACACTTTATTTGCTGCTTTATAAAAGTTTGATAAAATTTCAGCAGGAAGAGCTGTCACAGCATAAGCCATGTTGATACTAAACCAGAGCCCAGATGAAGTTGTCGGACGTAGCAACAGTAACTAAGGGGGGCGGGGCTTAGCCAAAGGTGAATTGGGCTAAAAAAAACATGAAATGTGTGCTGTTAGTTGTTGTGTTTTTTTATTGAGAATATTTTTAACTATTGGCAGCTTTGGTAAACATATAAACATTTAGATTTGTCCTACAACGACATTAAATTACTATACAGTATAAAAGCTCCAAAATGACCGAAGACATTCTGATGACTGGTAAAACACATGCCATTTCAGATATGCTGCCCATCTCATTGCAGGAGTGTTGGAATATAAGACTCGTCTTGATGCGTGAGTATATCACTTTTGATTATTTTTCACACTTTTGGTCTGCCTGCAGAATGTTGAAGCAAAACATAATAATACATTGCAATACATTGTTATGATTCAAACTGTCCTGGGGGTTTACATCGGGGTCAACCAAGTGAGTGGGCAATTCATGCATAAATTTTTCGATTTTCATCTAGACATGCGCTGCCTATGGACTATGGCAAGGGTCAGTTAGCTGGGACTCCACTGTGTATGAAGCAGCACTACAGGCTCTTCACTTCTTACCGTCTACCGGGAAAAGAGAAAGACACGCTGGTGGAACCAGAAAGCTACGTGATGCTAGGGCATGAGCACATCATTGTAGCCTGCAAGAACCAGGTTCGATCACAAGAACACATACTTGTGTACACAAACACGTTTAAATTATTTCTCAGGGTTTTTTCATTTTGTTCCAAAAACTGCTTAAACGTCTAACCATGCTTAAACGTTTACCAAACTGAAGTCCCTAACATAACAAGACGGAGCATGAACTGTCTTACAACAATCTGTAAAAACACTGTGTTCGTTGTTGTCTGTCAATAACTATTTACCACAACTGGGGAAATCCTATAACTACCCCAATATCAGCATTTTCAGAGTTTATATGCGACAGTAAAACATTATCGATGAAAGGCCTTTCTTATCTAGATTACTATAGATAAGGAAGAGACAGGACCTAGGCGCATAGTTCCAGTATATATATGGTTTTATACATACTTTTATCCCGTAGACAGAAGGTGAACCCACAAGCAGGGGTCCGTTCTCTGTACGTCGCTTAATACATCCGAGATCAGATGAGACATCAGAGTCATCATCCGGCTAATCATCATCCGGCTAATTCGGTTCTCCGAACACACCTGCTGTTTACGATGAGTATAGCTGGAGTGAGTCACCTGAGATAAATGCGCATCCACGCGTTCTTTTAAAAGGGGACATGTATTTATAGTAGAAACCTTGATCCGCAACACTCCTATTGGCTACTCATCATGGCCAACGATCACGCCCACTTTTCCTCCTCACCAGAACAAGAGATATTGATGGAAGGTTATGTGGAACTTGAATGTTATGTGGAACTTGAATTAAAACCCAAGGAAACACCGCAAAGTCTGTAAAAGCCAGGAGAGGGCTGGATAAAAGTAACAGACAAATTAAATGAGTTAGTGGTCACCATCAAGTGTTACGGTATTGTATTTTAATCATGTCATAAATTAATTTCATATTTTCTAAATGTCAGAGCCACCACAGCACAGTACTATTCTTCCACAATTCCCACTGCGTAAAATGTGATTGTTGCCCACGTTAATACAAATTCAACTCCAACACACACATATATTAGGGGATTACTCATGGATCGACTAGAACATGGGAACAAGTAAAAGTGAAGTACAAGAACATACAAAATGGTATTCTTTACTACTTGTATTGTTCTTAGTCACCTAAGTCTCTTTTATAACACAGGTAAATGCATCTGTTTGTCTGTTCATAACAGCAAATAAGAATCAGAAATCAGAATCAAAAAAGTGTTAAATCGCCAGACAAGGAATGTACAGACAAGGAATTTACTTTGGCAGGAAGGTGCGTACATAAAACATTAATAGAACAATATAAATTATACTAAGGGGCTGAGGAGATAAAACTCTAAAGTTATTTGTTGCTGCATTAAATTAAGTAGACCTATAATCCAAATGACTGATACAGTAATTTCAACTGTTAAACATTGATTAATGATCAACTTGTGAAAGTCAAAACTGTGTAGGAATGTAAAAATCAGAGTTTTCCACATCTCCAATAGTTTAAACGAACGAGCCACTCGCAAATAATGTTATGTAAACGGTGTGTGCCGTTGTTAAAGCCCGACTCCGACGAGTTGAACATCTAATGTGTGGATCCAACATATGAATTATGTATTTGACCCCCTCATGGGTAAACCGATACATCTCAATGAGTAGAGTTTCGCTCTGTATTAAAGAGTCTTGTCTATCTCGCAATATGGAATTATTTCTAAAAGCTCTGCGAATTGTTCTTCTTGTATTAAACGTACAGGACATGGCTGTGAATTACTTCCCACGTCACATCCGCATATAAAGCAGTTTACTTGAAAAGAGCCTGATCCGAAGCAGGTTCAAACTTACGCACATGTTGATATGACATCAAGTACAGGATGCGTTTCGGAGAACCGAACTAACCAGGATTATGCCAAATCGACAACAATCGAATCCGGACGGAGAACGGACCCCAGGTACGCAGAACAACGAAGAAACGAGCAGGCAGGATGAACGATGAGCAGAAAACAAACTGAAGACAACACCAAAAAACAACGCATACTACCAAACCCCAGTAATACAAGGGGCAGGACACAAACAGCCACAAGGCAAATGATAAGTGGAACTGAACGACAAACACCAACAAGAGACAAACACTAAAAAGAGACAACCACTAACAAGAGTCCACCACTAACAAGAAGTAACCACTAACAACATACATGTAGAAAATGCTCCCACACCCGGTGCACAAATAAAACTGACATATATAGGGAAGCTAAACAGGACACAGGTGAAACAAATAAAAAGAAAAAGTACTGGGAAAAAACACAAACGATATCACACAAGGATAGGAGAGGGCAGTACAACCCATAGGCAGATAAGCAGATCGTGACTGAAACAGTACAGATTTATTCCATGGTGGTGAAATAATAACCAGTTTAAAGAGAAGCCACTGCTGCCTGTCAAGTGATTTTTGATGTCATAGAGGAGTATTGTCAATGCAAAAGACCCAAATGGTGGAACATAGGCCATTACAAATTTGACATAATTAATACAAAAAATATACAAATATCCAACATTTGTCTAGGGATTGTTCTAAAGAATGTAAAATGACATTTATCTACCCCATTATGGTGGGATGGTGGCCCTTATATGCTGCAGATCTGACATGGCAGGATATACGTTTTATTATCTCTAGACCCTTTCAAAGGGGGAAAGAAGTTGCCTGGAATCCATGCTGATGAACAACTTACTGTCCTTAGTTAGCTTTTCCTCAACAGAATATATTTAATTAAATAATTCATCTAAAGATCTATGAGCATATAATGTTTTAGTAAATTCAAAACGGACTGTTGATAAAAAACGTTTTATAATGAGTAATAAAATATGGTAAGCATAATGCTGAATATTTTTTGTTCTGTGTAGTTCTTTGTGCTGGATGTTGTAATTAACTTCTGCCATCTGAATGAGCGGGACCTGTTGACCCAGTTGGAAACGATTGTCAAGATGGCCAATCAGGATGAGGAGCTCCAGCCTCCCATTGGCATTCTCACCTCAGATGGACGGACTGAGTGGGCAGAGTCACGCAGTGACCTTATCAAAGGTAACTGCACATTACTTTTAAAATTGTGAAATTGTACAGTTTGTACAGATTGTTAATTTGGTTCCAGACGGTGATAGTGTAGAAGTGGACCATCGTAGACTTTGGCAGGTTGACTTTTTCAGTAGCCGCATCCAGGATACCATATAGGCGAACTCCCCCCTGGTAGGCGAACACATTTTTTTGTCCATTAACAAACCTTAAAATTGTTCAAAATACGGTCTAGACATTGTTAATGTAAATGAAAATTAAAGCTGGAAACAACTGATTTTCACTGGAATATCTACATAGGCGTACAGAGGTTTCAAAGACGTTTTGAATAAAGTTATTAAGACCTGAAAGTTCTACAGACTTCTTGGCCAGCTTCTAAAACCCTTTTGAAAATGTACACAGTTAATATTGAGATGTAATGTTTTAAATGTATATGATGCCAGTAAACAGGTTGCTATGAATATAAAATGCATGTATTTTATAATTTTTTCTTTGTAAAGCACATTGAATTGCTTCTATGTATGAATTCTGCTATATATACAGTATATATAAACTTCCTTGCTTTCTTACTTGTCTCTACCCAGAGATTTTCTACAGGATTGAGGTCTCAGCTTTAGGTCTTAGCTAATACCAATACCTTGACCTGTTGTCTTTAAGCCATTTTGCCACAACTTTGGAAGTTTGCTTGGTGTCGTTGTCCATTTGACCAATCTTTATCTTCCTGACATATGTCTTGAGATGTTGCTTAAATATAACCACGTCGTGTGGTTGAACACAGTTCATCTCTGAGTGGTTTGGTGGCTGTGTGGTCCCATGGTGTATGCTTGCATGTTATTGTTTGTAAAGATGAACGTGGTAACTTCAGGCATAAGGAATTTGCTCCCAAGAATGAACCAGACTGCAGAGCTGCACAGTCAACTCAGTGAACTTTCGACCCGCTAGAATCGTGATATAGTGATTTATAATTCCAATAATCTGTCTGTAAATAAATGTTGGAAAAAATGACTTAAAAAATGAAAACAACACACAGTGCATACTGAAAGTATTCACCGCATTTCAAGTTTCCACATTATGTTATGTTACAGCCTTATTGCAAATGGATTCAATTATTTTTTTCCCCTCTTAACTGTTGCTGGATCCTTTGCTAAATTACTTGTAAGATTAAGTTTTCTTGCTACTGGGAAAATTGGCCCTGGAACAAAATAATAAGTGTGATCGTTTAGCATTGGGAGCACAGGTTTGGTGGAGTCAAATCTCAGAATCATCCATTGTCTATTCAAAACATAAGTAAAGAAGTGAGTTATACCCTCATGCCATATGTGTATGTTTTTGGGTTTTAGAATCAACAAATAAGGACTCTCTGGACATGATTGAGCAGTGCTTGTGTCTGGTGTGTCTGGACGAGTCCAGCGGGATGGAGCTGACCGACACAGTTCGTGCCATGCTGATGCTTCATGGGGTAGGCGGGGACAATATCGGGGCCAATCGCTGGTACGATAAATCTCTGCAGGTAAAGTGAAAAGTAAGAGGTGTATTATACAAACAGCGCAGGTCATACCCTGCATTTAAGATTTTTATTTTTGAAGTAATATGTGTTCTGTCAGAGTAATAAAGTAATTATTATTTATTATTCAATAAAACCTGTCACCATGCTAGAAGGAGGAGGATGCAAGTGCAGAGCTTCTCTCAAACAAGACCATCAAACTCAAGCTACAAAACAACAAAACAAACGGTAGCAACGCAGGACTCCAGCAATGAACCACAATGTGGCATACAAAAGACTAAACTTAAATACGCTAACAAGCAACACAAAATCTAGAGAGCTGTCATGCACTGGAAGTCACCTAGGGCCCACAAAGTGAACTAAAGTTCCCTGACAAAACCAAAACATATTGTTAAATTTTTTAAAGCTGAAACGTAATATTAGTAAATAAAATACATATAAATACTAGGTACATACATTTAGGTTTGGAAATAATTGAACGCTGACACAATTTTTATATATGTTTTGGCTCAGTACCCCACCACAAGGGATTTGAAATGAAACAAACAAGACGCAATTGAAGTGCAGATTTTCAGCTTTTATTCAAGGGGTTCCAAAAGAGCCAGAATGCCCATCACTAGTGTATTTGCTCCCATGAAGTCCTCTATGGTAGACTTGGATAATGATATGCCTACCTCCTGGTAAAGTTTTTACTGTACCATGGAAAGGATCCTTCAATCATCCACTACTGTTCTCTTCCATGGACGTTCAGGCTGTTTTGTGTTGCAGAGCTCACCATTGAATTCTTTTTTTTCTATAAATGAACCAACAGTTTGGCCAGACACAAATGTTCCTGCTATCTCTCTGATGGATCACCGTTTTTTTTGGTAGCCTGTTTCAGTTGTATTGAGAGGTCCTTTGACCCGATTCACAGCAACAGCATCCAAATGCAAAAGCCACACCTGGAATCAAACTCCAGACCTATAATAATAACAAAGGAATAGTCCACACATGTCCATGAAACAGCTTTTGAGTCACATATCTGCTTTACTCAATTGTAATGGGAACCCAGCTAATTTATGAAAAAACTGTAAAATCTTTAAAAAACTTAGCAAGCAGAGCAGTTAGTTTTCGAGACAACATCTGTTACTGGCAAGAATACTATTGGTGATGCTTTTAACAGCCATTGAATTACAGCTGGCAACCTATTATTCATTTTGTTATTACCACCTCACATAATAATTATAGGACATAAGGATGTTAATTATTAATGTTTTTTTCCCTGAGAATGTTCACAAAAAATAAAGATTCTAAGAACCTTCTCAGAAAACTCCTAATTTAGCTTAACATCTTTTACGTAGGAGTCTTAGCTTAAGAGCGATTCAGGGGTCCGTTCTCCGTACGTCGCTAACTCAGTTAGCCGGATTTGATTGTTGTCGATTTGGCATAATCCGGGTTAGTTCGGTTCTCCGAAGCTCATCCTGTACTTGTAGTCATAGCAACAGGTGCGTAAGATTGAACCTGCTCCGGAGCAGGCTTATTTCATGTAGATTAGATGGCTGCTTTATAAGCAGAGGTGACGTGGAAAGTCATTAACAGCCATTTCCTGTCCGTTTATACGAGAAGAACAATTTGCTGAGCTTTTTTGAAATAATTCCATATTGCGAGATAGACTAGACCCTTTAATAATTAATAAATAAATAATAATTATAATTCTGTATTGCGAGATCGACAAGACCCTTTATCTCAGAGCGAAACTCTACACACATTTGTTATAACGATACATCGATATAAATTAATGATGTAATTGACACCCTCACAGGAAAACCGATATCTCAAGTGGCTCGATCGTTTCTTTACACTATTATATATATTGCAGATGCGGAAAACTTGGGGAAAAGTGTGGTCATATTTTTACATTCCTACACAGTTTTGACTTTCACAAGTCAAAGCAATTTATCATTACTCAATGTTTAACAGTTTAAATTACTGTACCAGTCATTTTGATTATAGGTCTACTTAATTTAATGCAGCAACAAATAACTTTACAGTTTGGTAAATTAATTTACTTATCTGTATTTTGGTATAGCATTTTGTATATTACTTATCCATATACCCCCTCAGCCCCTTAGAATAATTCATATTGTTCTATTCATATGTTGTATGTACGCACCTTCCTGCCAAAGTAAATTCCTTGTCTGTTCACACATTCGTAGCGATTAAACACTTTTCTGATTTCTGATTCTTGATTGCTGTTATGAACAGACAAACACATGCATTTAGCTGTGTTTTTAAAGAGACTTTAAAAACACAGCTAAATGAACAATACAAGTAAAGACTACCATTTAGTAGAATGTTCTTGTACTTTTACTTGTTCCCATGTTCGGTCCATGAGTAATCCCCTAATATACATTGCCTTGCGAAAGTATTCGGCCCCCTTGAACTTTTCGACCTTTTGCCACATTTCAGGCTTCAAACATAAAGATATAAAACTGTAATTTTTTGTGAAGAATTAACAACAGGTGGGACACAATCATGAAGTGGAACGAAATTTATTGGATATTTCAAACTTTTTTAACAAATAAAAAACTGAAAAATTGGCCGTGCAAAATTATTCAGCCCCTTTACTTTCAGTGCAGCAAACTATCTCCAAAGAAATACAGTTTTATATCTTTATGTTTAAAGCCTGAAATGTGGCAAAAGGTCGAAAAGTTCAAGGGGGCCGAATACTTTCGCAAGGCACTGTATGTGTGTGTGTTGGAGTTTGTATGAATTAACATGGGCAGAAATCGTATTTTACGCAGGGAGAATTGCGGAAGAAATGCACTGTCCTGTGGTGGCTCTGACATTTAGAAAATATGAAATTAAATTGTGACATTATTAAAATACAATACCGTAACAATTGATAGAACCATAACATGATGACCACTAACACGTTTAATTTCTCTGCTACTTTTTGCCAGCCCTCTTCTGGCTTGTGCAGACTTGCGCAAGGGATTGAGTTTTAATTAAACATTAATTAAAACTCAAACAATCAAACAAGTTTCGCATAACCTTCCATCAATATCTCTTGTTCTGATGTGGAGAAAAAGTGGGCGTGATCTTTGGCCATGATGAGTAGCCAATAGGAGTGTCGCTGATCAAGGTTTCTACTATCGATACATGTCGCCTTTAAACGAACGCGTGGACGCGCATTTATCTCAGGTGACTCGATCCAGCTATACTCACCGTAAACAGCAAGTTTGTTCGGAGAACACAATTAGCCGGATGATGAGTAGCTGGATGATGTCATCTTGGATGTCTCATTTGATCTCGGATGTAGTAAGCGACGTACGGAGAACGAACCCCAGGACCGATCTGAGAGCAATTCTTGACTAAGGAAAAGACAAAAAATGTCATCTTAGTGAGGACGCGGGGCTGACCCCGTTGCTATGTATGACACAATCTTTTGAAGCCTGTGATTGGTTGGTTGTCCAAGAAGGAAAAAAAGAGTGATTTGAAGAATAGGGTCTATTCTATGTCTTCACTTTGAAATTATATTCGTAATTTTTCCGATTTGAAATTATATATACATTATATATGTATATAAATCCTTTTTTTATTTACAATGCTGTTAATTTCCTATAAGGTATTTGATTGGTTTAGAATGATGTTTTTTTAAAAATGTCTACTCTTTCCAACTTAAACGTCTATTCTGTGGTACCTATTTCTATTAACAATAATAATAATTTGGATGTGGGTTCCATCAATTACTCCGACAACACCAGGGAAGCCTGCTATATTCATAAATGCTGTTTTTTTTGCCTGCAAGCTGGAAATGTAAAAATGAACTGCGACACAATAAGAGGTTCTGTAAGTGCTATAATTGTTTGTGTGATCACTCTGCTTACAGAAGGTTGTGATAGACCCAAATCATCACTGCTGCATTGTTGCATTTTCCCAGTTGTGAATTATCGTAATGTAGTGATTACTTTAATTTTAATTAATTTTGACCTTAAGACCTTTTTTAAGGGTTAAGATGCATTCTAAATTACCTTTTTCTTTACTAGGATTTTTTCTTTAATTTCAAGTGTAAATGCCCACATTTCTAGGAATTTTATTAGAATTTGGTCACTAGGAGATAATCTTTTCATTAAGAATCTTTATGAATACGGGCTCAGGTGTTTTGCTCAGTGCTTGGTACTGCTAGCAAACAATGCCAAAAAACTTTTGACACATGTTTGATGTCAAACTTTGACAATGTGGTAGCAATATCTAACATCTGTAGGTTAAACCTAAAGTTAAAGTGAGAGACATATGCTTATTAGAACTGCACTATCTATCTTCCACCCAGGCCCGCATTAACATGCTCTTAGGCCCTGGGGCTGAGAGGTTTTGTAGGGCCACAATAAAGAAAAGTCTAATGATCACATTTGTCTATATACAACAATATGGATATGGACAATATGGAGTTTTCTACTTCTTAATACTTTCTGTAACTCCACTGCCGACGTGCTGCCCAACTTGTCATTCTGTACAAACTCCAAAACTGACATTTAGACATAATGTTGTGTGTATTTGTCCATTCAGACGCGAGAGAGAGCTCAATTCAGTCCTCGCGCCCTGTCTGTCTATGTGCAGGGCTGCACCACGCTTCGGGTCGGGACCGTATCGTCTCGTTTTTGTCTGTAACGAAATTAACACTGCCCGCCTGTTTGCTTGTCCTCTCCACTGTTCATCAGTGCTCCGCTTAATGAGCTCGACTCACCTTCATTTGCAGGTTTAAAAAATCCTGTTAGCTTTGGAATCTTTTTTTAACAATTCCTTCTCACTGTTTTCTTTCTGTCGCAATATTTTTCGTTTATGAGCACCACTCAAACTTTTTCTTTCTCAACATTTTGATATCAGCCTCTGTGACTAGCACAAATTTGAAAAACATGAATATCAAGTGATTGACAGAAAATTCGACAAATTACAAAACAATGTGATTTTTTTATTGGCTCATTGGCTTATAGGCCCCTTGTCTTCATAGGCCCTGGGGCTTCAGCCCCAGTATTAATGCGGGCCTGCTTCCACCCCACCGGTTTCTCTCACGATCCCATTTCCTCATGAGCTATGGATAAAACACATCTTTACCACATCTTTATCGGCTGTGGGCCGAACTAATGGATGGGAGAAAGCAGGATTTATAACAGCGTGTTTACATGTTATCATAATGGGAAGACTGGGCTGAAGGATTATCCTGGGAGGCTGTTGTCTGGGGACAAGGTTGAAGAAGATTGGGAGGTCTGTGAGACCCAGTACAAAATGATGACTGTGTACACATTTGGCAATCACCGTTGTATCTATTGGACCCGGGCTGCAGTCACTGCTGGTTAGGGATGGGAATCGATAACCGGTTCTTCGTTAGAACCGGTTCCCAGTGAATCGATTCCGTGGTGTACCTGCTTAACGATTCCGCTTAACGGTTCGGCTCGTTGCAAATGTGTCATCATGACCGTCACACACGCGCTGCGCATTTTGGTTACGCAGAACCAATCTAAAGTGTGGTTATATTTCACTCGAAAAGACGCCAATGCAGTCATTTGCAACAGTTGTAAAAGTTTAATTTCGGTAATGGGGGGAACTACCACAAATATGCAGAAGCATTTGGCCACACAGCACGCAATCCGTTTGCAGGACTGTCGCGTGTTTGATTCTCTACTACTCAGCGACACAACAACAACAAGTGAGTCAAGAAGCAGCGGAACTTGTCTATTTAGTTAATGTGAGCGCCATTTCATTGTGTAAAGTTTTACTATACGGATAATAATCTCATTTGTCAATCATTTGCCCAAGTTGATAGTTGTGGTCTTTACAGAAGACTTCTTTATATTTTGTATGTCAGTTGAGTTGAATTTAGTTTCAGGTTGAATATTCCCAAAGGAACAAGCTGTTCCTTGACTGTTTACCGTCTGTGTTTTTTGTTTTTATGGCACTTAAATGGCAGTTTTATTTATTTTTTCGCTGGACCAATGAATGGGAAAAAATCTATAGGTCCCCGGACTTTACTTTGTAGCTCACCTACTGTTAGGTTTGTTCTGTGGTTGCTACACATAATTTGTGTATACTCTACATGTGCAGTGTTCTTATCAGATATTAAAGCGAGTTACAAACAAACAAAACAAATTTGTAATTATTTCCTCACCCAATGAGAATCGATAAGAGAATCGATAAGGAACCGGATCGATAAGCAATATCGATAATGGAATCGGAATCGTTAAATTCTTATCAATTCCCATCCCTACTGCTGGTCCTGTTGTTCGGAAATCGTCCTCATTTATACAAAGTTTTAGGACATTACATTTAGTGTTAAACCTCCACTAGAGAATATAAATAGAGTAACCATGTTTTAATGCGGGGGACCAGGGATTAACCATGTAGGGGGCCACCGTGGCTCTAGCAAACGCTCCAAGTGTTTCAGAGATTTCCAACAATATTTGAATCAAGGTCTTATTAAAGCCACACACCGTGTCCCCACACACCGTGACCCACACACCGTGACCGAGGTCGTATTTCCACAGCAATTCTAGGGGACTTGCACCGTTGATTCTCATAATCACGTGTCCAGAATGACACCATTCTCACACATAGTACACTAGTTCTGACCTGTTAGGGAGGGAACAATAAGTGCTCTTTCGCCGCTTTACCTCTGCCTCGCGTTTCACTATCTTTCCTTTCCTATCTTTTCTCTCGCACTTGTTCTCTCCATCATTCATTTAGTTCCTGTAATTGGGTTCCAGAATCCATATCGATCTTTCCCGGGCAATGGTGATTTTGACTTGCTCGCTACAAGTGCCACAGTGTTGTGTTTCCCAGGGACTCCAATCTGTTGGCAGACTCCGTATATTTGGTCGTCGCAGGCAGCTTGTGCTGTGGTAAACAAATCCAGATGGTTGGATGTGATACTAAACACCAGGGCCCGTATTCATAAAGAATCTTAATGGTAAAAGTAGCTCCTAGTGGCCAAATTCTATGAAAATTCTTAGAATTGTGGGTGTTTACTCTTAAAATTTAAGAAAAATCCTAGTAAAGATAAAAGTAATTCATAAAGCATCTTAACTCTTAAAAGAGGTCTTAAGTTCAAAATTGTTAGGAGCACGGACGAGGACTTTTAAGAGGCTTAAGAGTTTCTTTAGCAGAGGAGAAAATGGCCGAAAGACGAAGAGGGAAAAGAAATGTGTTGCAGACAATGGATGACATTGAGTAAATAAGACGCTATATATTAGATTGTGCAGGGATCATGTTTGTGACTGATCTTATCAGAGACGTGCTAACATCTCAGACACAGCGCAGAAATGCCATAGCGCCAGAAATGAAAGTAATCACTATGTAGAGTTTAGTTTAGCCTTAGTTTGACGCTCAACTATTCTCTTAATAAATCCACAGGACAATTCGATGAAGTTTTTTTCGTTTTTAATTTTACTTCGTAACAAATAATAATTGGCACAAAGTATCAACGTATCAAAATACTGAACAACATTGAAGTGAAAATACGACTTAATAGTAAACAAAAAATCGATAGTTAGATGTCTATAAACTGTATGGCTCCATTCTTTTCCATGTCTAACTCCAACTAACACCATAGAGAGATAGATGTCTATAAACTGTATGGCTCCATTCTTTTCCATGTCTAACTCCAACTAACACAAAAGAACCTTCTAATTATTCCCCTGAATATCAAACCCCAAAACCAATTAAAAGTGTGCACAGTTATTAGAAAACAACACTAATAGCCAACTCATCACAATTCTTACGTGGCATTCATATATATTTGGATTAATAAATAAAACTGCATTTATGAATATAGCAGGCTTCACCGGTGTTGTCGGAGTAATTGATGGAACCCACATCCGAATTATTGCACCGTCGGAAGATGAGGACGGTTAGGTTAATAAAAATAGGTACCACAGCATAAACGTTCAAGTTGAAAAGAGTAGAACTATTTTATCATTCTAAGCCAATCAAATATCGAATAGGAAGTTAAAAGCATTTTAAATATAAAAATGGATTTATATACACATATTTAATGTGTGTGTGTGTGTATGAGAACGGTCAAATAGGAAAAACGTAAGTTATGAATATAACTATGGATCTGTGAGACCGAAGGATGACAGATCCATAGATATATTCATAACCTACGATCTGTTTCGACCTCACTCTGACCGTCACTACGGTCTAATAGGATGACTCATGTCAACAGGCTCGCGAGGAACTACAGAATCTGAACTATTCAAACCTCGCTGGGCTACAGACATCAAAACTGTAGTGCTGACAGGCTCGTTACATCAACTCTGTAAAATCTTGCAAATGTACATGGTGTAGACCATGATGCTGCAGCACAAATATCCCCCACTGAAACCCCTTTCAGTGCAGCCCAAGAAGTAGCCATACTTCTGGTTGAGTGGGCCCGTATTCCCCTAGGAACTGGTAACCCACTTCCTGTATAGGCCTGGGAAATAACCTCAACCAACCAATGTGACAAAAGTTGCTTAGAAAGTGGCCACCCTAGTCTGGCCTTCCCATAGCAAACAAAAAGCTGAGAATGGGACTTCCTCAAGGTCTGAGTAAAATTAACATAAGTGCGTAATGCCTTTACTGGACAAAGGGTGAGCAAATCCTGCTGATCTGCCTGTGAAGGTGGTTGAAACTGAACTACCTCCAGAACTTGATTCCTGAACTGAGAATTAAGTACTTTTGGTAAAAAGGCAGGGTTGGGCCAGAGCATCACCCCTGTGCCATCTGGCCTCCAACGTAAACAATCCTCACTAATAGATAGGGCACACAATTCTACTACCCTTGTAGCAGAGCATATAGCCAAAAGAAAAGCTGTCTTGAGAGACAAAACTTTAAAATCTGTCTCTGCCATAGGCTCGTATGGGGGCTTAGTGAGAGAGTCTAGTACAAAAGGCAAATCCCAATTGGGTACCCGCAAAGTGCGATTTGGACATAAGCAACCAGCTCCCTTCAGGAACTGACCTACCAAGGGATGTCGGCCTAATGGCTGGCCATCCACTCCCTGATGAGATGCTGAAATAGCTGAAGCATAAACCCTGATTGTACTGGCTGCTTTGCCCTGATCCAGTTGAGCCTGCAGGAATCTAAAGACAAGTGGCACAGAGCAGGCTATTGGATCAACATTCAAGCCT
This sequence comes from Dallia pectoralis, assembly GCA_029465975.1. Lineage (NCBI taxonomy): Eukaryota > Metazoa > Chordata > Actinopteri > Esociformes > Umbridae > Dallia > Dallia pectoralis. The sequence goes on from CM055730.1 coordinate 25,123,005, forward strand.
AAACACCACTCTGAAAAAATTCTCCACCTTATGGAGTAGTTAACCCGAGTAGATGGAGCTCTGGCGATATCCAGTGTCTCGCGTACTGTTTCATCTAACTGTTGAGGGACGGACTCTGCAGAGGCCATACCCACAATCGTAGTGCCATCGGGTTTGGATGCCAAATCTGCCCGTCTATTTGGGATGAGAGATCTGCCCGTGATGGAAGTTGCCACGGAGGACCCTGAACCAGCTGAACTAGGTCCGGGAACCATTGTCTTCCCGACCAGCGTGGAGCAACTAGCATAACTGTGCAATGACCCTCCCTGATCCTCTGGAGAACCTGGGAAATCAGAGGAAAGGGGGGAAAAGCATACAATAAGCCTCTCGGCCACTCTTGTGACAGAGCATCCAGGCCTAAACTGCCGCCTTGTACCGTGAGGGAGTACCATTCTAGGCAATGGGTCGTCTCCCTGGAAGCAAAGAGATCTACATGAGCGGTCCCGGGTCCAAATCTTGGCTATTACCTCCGTGTGCAACCGCCACTCCCCTGGGAGAGGCCCTGTTCTGGACAAATTGAAAAAATTGTAACAGACCCTTGAGAGCGAGATGAACAGCCCTCAGTTCGAGCACATTTATGTGCTCTGATGACCAATGGGGATCCCATTTGCCCCTTACTGATCTGCCTTCCCAAACAGCTCCCCAGCCTGTCAGTGATGCGTCTGTTGTTATCACTGATCTTCTGTGAGGAAGATTGCCCAGTGGAGTTCCCCTGCGGAGAAAGTCCTTGTCCATCCAATGGAGTAAGGCCCGCATGCCGGCCTTTGTCACCAACAGCCTCGTTTTTCTGTCCTTTTTTGGATGAAGTCGAAAAGAATTGAACCATCTCTGTATCGGCCGTGTCCTCAGTAGGCCTAAGGGAATCACCATTGATGCTGCAGCCATCAGTCCTACCAGCTTTTGAACCCAGTGGGCTGTCACTAGCTTCCCCTTCTGGAAGTGACCCAACTCCTTCTCCAGGCTGTCTATTCTCTGGGGAGTGAGACATGCTTCCATTGTTATGAAGTTGAAATATAGCCCCAGGAATTTCACCTGCTGTTGAGGCTGGAGACTGCTCTTCTTCCAGTTCACCGTGAACCCCAGGGACTGAATGTGAGCTAGTACCTCCTCTGTGTTCCTGGTCACCTGCTCTTGAGAGGGAGCACAAATGAACCAATCATCCAGATATGGCAGGATTTTGATACCGTGCAGCTGAAGGGGAGCTAGGGCGGCTGAGACCACCCGAGTAAAAATTCTCGGTGCCAAAGACAGGCCGAACGGTAGAACCTGGAACTGAAAGGCCTGGCCTTGGAAAGCAAAGCGGAGAAAAGGCCTTTGCTCTGGACAAATTGGAAAGTGGAAATATGCGTCCTTTAAAGGACGTGAACCATTCTCCTGCACGTATGGATTGCATTACCATCTTTGTATGAATCATTTTGAATGGAATAATTTTTTAGTACTGGTTGAGATGCCTGAGATCTAGAATGGGACGATGACCCCCATCTCTTTTTGGAATTATGAAATAGGTTGAATAAAACCCAGTTTGCTGTGCGTTGAAGGGCACCTTTGTGATTGCTCCCTTTTGTAAAAGAGCTTCTACCTCTTCCCTCAATACAGGCTCCAATAGTGGGTCCTTGACAATAGTCATTCTGACACCTGAAAATGGGGGGGCGCCGTCGAAACTGTAGCCGATACCCGTGAGTTAATGGAGCGCTCCGTCTTATCCAGCACCTCCCGAGAATTTGCATTAAAAACGTGACCGGGAAATACCGGCACATTCATTAGTTCGCTTCGTATGGTCTCCGGCAAGGAGGTTTGTGCCAGCCATATCTGTCTACGACATAAAACAGCAGAGGACATGGCGTCCCCCACATCACGGGTCAATTGTGAGTGGGCTGCCAGAGCGGCATCAACAAGGTTCCTAGAATCCTGGTCATCCGCACTTACTGTTTTCCGTAAGGCTGCTAAGAGGATAGCCAAAGCATTGCCTGTACGAGCTGCACGTGCAGTGGCATTAACACTAGAAGCGCCGGAGGTGGGTCATTTGACCCAGAGGCACGTAAAAAAATCTTTTTGCGGCACTCTATTAACTTACAGAAAAATCCTTTTAGATATGCTCCTAGATATGCATGCTTTATCCCCCTGTTTTTTTTCCTGTTAAAATAATCACTGGAAATGCGAATTTAAAGCTATTTTGCCGAAGTTACGTGCTAAGTGGCTATCCGCTGTCTTGCTTGTATTTTTTTCACCAGTATATCTTGTTTTTTGTCACCAGGTGGCGCTTGAAACACCGAAACCAAGTCGCATTTTCTGCAAGTGAATATCATGCAACGTGATATTATACAAACACAATGATTATTTTAAATTAAACCAAATAAATGTTTACTTATTGTAGACAATTTTGAGTTAACATGAATGACATGAATATAATCCTGTTGCTTTTGTATAACGAAGGGGCATCAGGGAAGTTCTGAACAACAAACTTATAGGCTATGTTTCACAGCCAAGAATATTTCACTTTCAAAGATGATTTTCAAATAATAATGGCCTACTGAAACAATAGGCAATTAATAATAGTTGATACATAAACAATATTAGGCTATGTAATATATATGTATATACGATGTACGTGTGAAAAGAGCTGCAACTTACATAGACTAATATAGACTACAAATTAATATTGTTCACCGGTATTATCACACTGATTATTTTAAATTAAACCAAATTAATTTAGATGAATTGCAGACTATAATATCGGGGTAAATGCGGTACATTTTCTGACTTGAATATCGTCCTGTTGCTTCGCCATCGAAGCATCAAGGTAAATCAATAATAAGAACTTTTTATGTGAAGTTGAAACACTCTATGCGTTTATTCAAGATATATTCGGTTATAATGCATTATTGCATTGCATTGATAATATTAAACTAATTTGATATCGATGTAGCCAAAGCAACATCCTATACTGTTGAAATACGGAAACCTATCTTGGACACCGGCCGTAACTTTTCAAGAAATTAAAATAATAATTGACCACGTCCTCCACCACATTGTCAAAGTTGGTATATTGTCTTTCCTTCAGCTATGTTTGTGTCATTATATTCATAATTTGGTAAAATAAAGTTATATCGGAGTTACAACAAGGCATTTAGTATTGAATGCGAGTTGGACGTTTTGCTCATCATTGACTTGAACGGGCATTACATTCTTATTACCAACTTTTAGTTGACATATTTGAATTATATAGTAGCTGGATGGTATATAATCTAATTTTATACACTAGTCAAATGTAAAACGTGAACTGAATATTTAGGAAAGTTTTATTTATTCAGAAAAGTGTTTGTTCGGCATGAATGTGTGTACAGACACGGAATTTACATTGGCAGGAAGGTGCATAAATAAAACATGAATAGAACAATATACATTATACTAAGGGGTAGATAGTAATATACAAAATGTTGTAAGCATATTGATGTTTATATTCTTTTCTTTTCGATGCGCAACAATACTTTGTTGAAGACTCTTGTTGGCTATATCAACACTGATGTTTATTCGTTAGACTCTGCTAGCCACCGAGTCGTGCCTGGTATCTATGGATAGAGGAGGTCCCACAGAATCACCCATGCTTTGAATGGAGTAAATCAGAGATTTGGCTTATTGAACGTGGGCAGTACAACCGAGCCCACAATGACTGGCTGCGCTGGGAACAGAGACCATATAGTCGGAGTTCCCAGCGGATGAACCACGCCTCTCACAGCCGAATGGTTGGAAGGATATGGGGATTCCCACAGAACCACGCCTCTCACAGAAGGATAGGGGGAATCGCACAGAATTACGCATACTTTGAATGGAGTGAATCGGATATAACGTGTCATTGGAATTCACATAGGTATACAGGCATATTTTTGTATTAGACAATTTAATTTAAAAGTTACCTTATATTTGTGGGCTGACATTGACAAAACTGCTGATGCGGATTTACTTCCTTCCCCAGCCGACGTGAAAAAACGGAATTATATGGAAAGTCAAGGCTGAACATTGTAGATTGATTTTAATTACTAAACGCAACGCCAGCGGGCGCAGGCTGTTTGTTGGCTAGACATTTCTAAATATAAATGAGTTCAGCAAGTTTAGAGACGTCGGTCTTTAGGCTTCATTCACATGCAAATCCCGACCATTTACAATGCAATCCGTTTGCCCCACACCCCCAACAACAGACTCCTCTATATCTTACAATGCAATCCGCTCACACCCAATAAGACTTATCTTAGAACTGAGTTCGCGAAATCATCCAATCATAAGAAAAACTAGACCGATTTGCACAAAACGAAATAGTTATTTTCTCAAATGTTCTCCAAACTCATCCGTCAGTTCCAAAGTCTCACAGTATAATAAGATAATAGCTGCCGGGTACTAACTTCAGGCTATTTTATCTATTTTATTTGGTATTGAACGCGAGATGTACGTTTTGCTCATTATTGATTTGAACGGACATAACAGATTATGATAAATACTTTTAGGTTGTGTCTGTGTGGGTAAACCATACATTTCTCATGTGCGTCACATGAATTAAATACTTCATATCATATTAACTCAATCATGTCTAACAAGTTAATTTTCGTTAATTTAAAATTATTTGTGTGGTATTATGGCACCATAAAGACCTAAATATACGTGCTTGTCGTTTTGTGGCTGTTTGCCTGTGATGGGGCTAAAAATAATTTAGTGTGGTTACTCTAATTTCTAATGTGGCCAACTTTGCTGAACGGCTGATTTTCTAAAAATGAGTGCGTCGCACTACGGCGTGGTTGGTATCATTGGAAGGGTGAGTTTACACAGAATTAGGGAAAATTGGAAAGGAGTAAATCTGAAACTGCCGGCGGGAGAAGCGGGTCCCAGAGTGTTATAGTAATGTTTTAAATTATGCTGCACAAAGACTCCGTGCCCACGGAGTCATGTTTGGTACGGTTGGAATCATCCATGCTTTGAATGGAGGTAAATCGGATAATGTGTGTTGGAGAAATGGCTTTTGGAACGCAATAAATAGCTTTTGACTCATAATGAATTGCTGCCCTGAAAACATGAACATGTCTGAGTTCCAGCGGATGAACCACTCCTCTCACAGCCGGGTGGGGGATCCCACAGAACTATGCATACTTTGAATTGATAAAGTGTCATCGCAATTTACATATGGATATAGGCATAGTTTTGTAATATAGGAATTTAATAAATAAACATAAATTTTTAAGTAACCTTAAATTTGTGTGCTGACACTGACAAACTGCAGGTGAATACTTTCCTTCCCCATGCGACAGGAACAAACTACTGAATGCTCAAACAGCTAATTCGATTCTGTAAGGCCATTGAAAATTGTTTCCCACAAACGCACACTAATTACTTTAAATTAAACCAAATTAAGTGACTTATTTTATGTGGGTATGGGTAACATAGGAATGAAACACTTCAGCCCGAATGCATTGAGCGCAATAAATCAGACAGTTGGAGTTAACAGTCGCGCAACAATAATCCCTTGAAATGCTGGTCTTTTTTGGTTACAATTATTTTTACAGTTTATTATAGAATCCATTACTTCAGTGGTTTTATAAAGTAAAATTGTATTTCCTGTCAAAAAATGATTATTTTTTAAGATTCATTTGGTTTAATTTAAAATAATTGGTAATATGTTACCATAAAAGCCTAAATCTATGTGCAGTTATTAAATAATAGTGGACACTTTTAGTCCATCTATTCATTTGCCAGGAGGTTTTAACATTTTCGCCACCTTGATTTTACAACAGCCCGGTCCTTCTGAAGCAAAGATAACCAAGATGCGCCATCTGCTGGTCATTGTGTGTCATTGCGTGTCCACAACATTCTCCCATTCAAAGCCAAAACCGCGAACAACGACCCTATCTAAGCCTCGGCGCTCCTAGTGTTAAATGATCTTGAGATCAGACGGTCAGTCTTCGCACACTCCTTCCTGGGACAGCGAGGGTTAGCAGATGTATAAGCTGGTCCCAGAGTAGTCCATGATGCTATTTCTTGTTCTACTGGTGGCATGTCCCCCAGTCCAGTTTCTTTTGGGTACCGGGCATTGGCCAACCGTCTGCAGCCTGCATTGAATTGAGGCTTCTGAGATGGTTTCTTCCATGTTGTCCTCAACATTGAGGTATAATCATCTGCCACTGGAATGCAAGATGGAGAATTCGTCTGAGGTATGCCTTCCCAGACACCCCCGACAGGAGCTGGGTCAGGCACAGAAGGCTGCAAACAAAGAATTTTTGCTGCACTAAATACTCTAGCAACAAGAGCATTTGTTGAAAAATCATCCCTCCCTGTTGATTCTCCATCCACTTCGGCCGAATCTGAATGGGGTCCCTCTCCTTGGCTCCCTCCTTCTGCCTGCTGCGCATTATCAGCTAGCGAGTGGGGAGCACGAAGAGATAATACATCAGCATCCTCTGTGTCTGTGTCAGGGTTACCCTGCTGTGCAGGTGGAGGAACGCCTTCCTGACCAGGAGGTAGTGATGGTGAAAATGAGTGACGGGCTTCAACTCTGTCCATCCTCCGTGCTAAACTTTGAATAGCCGCCAGGATCTGTAGTTGAGTGTCTGTGTTTGCCCCCCTCTGCTGATGGAGCAAGATTTGGGGGTTTAGCCACCTCCACCACCTTCTCATGGCTTGATCTGCGTGGTCCATGGCTATCGCGTGAGTGCTTGCGAGAACGCTTATGACTATGCCTGTCCGATGAGCGTTCCCTCTCCCTACCATGCTCAGGTACAGAACTGTGTACTCTATTAGCGCGGTGAAGTCGTTCCCCTCTGGGCAGGTCCCAAGCTGCACTGCAGGGATTATCCACATCCTCTCTTAAATGAGCCATCCCCAGGCATGAAGGGCATTCCCTATGCCCATCCCGAGGTTCCATTGGTGACAAGGCACAAGGCACCTGCACCACTTGGGTGATGAATTGAATGGTGAATAAAAATATGAATTTGGTACTTACCTGTACCGGGTCTCTATAGGCGAGAAAGGTAAAGAGAAAGAGCTGAAAGTTAACTCGCCTTTTATAGTGCGTGACGTTCTGCTTCCGGGGTCATGGGCATGACTTTGTTTACATAAGGTCCCTATACTAGACCCTATACTTAAAATCACTATTTTCTTCCTTCTTGGACAACCAACCAATCACAGTTTTCAAAAGATTGTGACATACATAGCAACAGGGTCAGCCCCGCCTCCTCACTAAGATAAAAGTTTTTGTCTTTTCCTTGCTCAGAGTTGCTCTCAGATCGGTCCCGAATCGCTCTTAAGCTAAGACTCCTACGTAAAGGTTTTTAAGCTAAGATAAGAGTTTTTGGAGAGGATTTTTAGATTTTTTTATGAATACGGGCCCAGGAAGCCAGGAAAACTCTCCAAATACCAGCCCTCAGAGTTCGGTTAGACAATAGGCTCTCGACAGACGCTCTAAAGTCCTACGGAGGCATTCTACATTGAAAGGTGTTTCTTATTTTACAGAGTCGACAACATGCGTACAGGTTTTGAAGGCAGGACTTGTGGCTGGCTTCGAGACCTAAGTACTGACTATAATTCAGTTTTTCACGTCGATCGGGTGGGGAAGGAAGTAAATCCGCATCAGCAGTTTTGTCAATGTCAGCTCACAAATATAAGGTTACTTTAAAATTAAATGATTTAATACAAAACTATGCTTGTATTCCTATGTGAATTGCAATGACACTTTATATCCGATTCACTCCATTCAAAGCACGCGTAATTCTGTGGGATTCCCCCGATCCTTCTGTGAGAGGCGTAGTTTTGTGGGAATCCCCATATCCTTCCAACCATTCGGTTGTGAGAGGCGTGGTTCATCCGCTGGGACTCCGGGACTATGCGGTCTCAGATCTCAGCGCAGCCAGTCATTGTGTGCATTCTCGGTTGTACTGCCCACATTCAAAAAGTCATTTCTCCGGCACACATTATCTGATTTACTCCATTCAAAGCATGGGTGATTCTGTGGGACCTCCTCTATGCAACTGTACCAGACACGACTCGGTCGCTAGTAGAGTCTAACGAATAAACATCAGTGTATTGATATAGCCTACAAGAATCTTCAACAAAGTATTGTTGTGTATCGAAATGAAACGAATAAAAACATCAATATGCTTACAACATTTTGTATATTAATATCCCTATACCCCTATATCCCTAGTATAATTTATAGTTTTCTATTCATGTTTTATTTATGCACCTTCCTGCCAATGTAAATTCCTTGTCTGTACACACATTCATGGCGAATAAACACTTTTCTGAATAAATAAATATTCAGTTCACATTGTACATTTGACTATTGTCTAAAATAAGGTTATATACCATCCAGCAACTATATACCTAAATAATGTGAACTAAAAGTTGGTAATAAGAATGCAATGCCCGTTCAAATCAATGATGAGGTACAACTCGCATTCAATATTAAATGCCTTGTTGGAACTCCGATAGAACTTTTTTTTAGCAAATTATGAATATAATGACACAAAAGTAGCTGAACATAAGACAATATAGCAACTTTGACAATGTGGTGGAGGCCGTGGTCAATTATTATTTTCATTTCTTGAAAAGTTACGGTTTCCAAGATAGGTTTCCGTATTTCAACAGTAGTACGTTGCTTCGGCTACATTGATATCAAATTAGTTTAATGTTATCAATGCAATGCAATAATGCATTATAACAGAATATAACTTGAATAAATGCAAAGAGCGTTTCAACTTCATATAAAAAGTTCTTATTATTGATTTACCTTGATGCTTCGATGGCGAAGCAACAGAACGATATAGCAGAAAATTTACCGCATTTACCTCAATATTATAGTCTGCAATATGTATAAATTAAGTTGGTTTAATATAAAATAATCAATGTGATAATATCGGTGAACAATATTAATTTGCAGTCTATATTAGTCTATGTAAGTTACAGCTTTTTCACAACGTACATCGTATACACACAAAAATGTATTATATGCTTTACAATGCCTAATATTGTTTATGTATCAACAATTATTAATTGCCTATTGTTTCAGTAGGCTATTATTATTTGAAAAGCATCTTTGAAAGTGAAATATGGTTGGCTGTGAAACACAAGTTTGTTGTTTAGAACTTCCCTGATGCCGCATCGTTATACAGAAACAACAGGATTATATTCATGTCATTCATGTTAACTCAAAATTGTCTACAATAAGTAAATAATTATTTGGTGTAATAAAAATAATCATTCAGAGTATTTTTGTGTTGGTATAATATCATGTTACATGATATTCACTTGCAGGAAATACGACTTGGTTTTGGTGTTTCAAGCGCCACCTGGTGACAGACAACAAGATATACTGGTGAAAAAATACAAGCACAATGGCGGATAGCCACTTAGCACATAACTTCCGCAAAATAGCTTTAAATTCGCATTTCCAGTGATTATTTGAACAGGAAAAAAACAGGGGATAAAGCATGCATATCTAAAATGATTTTTCTGTAAGTTAATAGAGTGTCGCAAAAAGTTTTTTTTACGTGCCTCTGGGTCAAATGACCCACTTCCGGCGCTTCTAGTGCTAAGAGCGATTCGGGACCGATCTGAGAGCAACTCTGAGTAAGGAAAAGACAAAAGCTTTTATCTTAGTGAGGAAGCAGGGCTGACCCCGTTGCTATGTATGACACAGTCTTTTGAAGACTGTGATTGGTTGGTTGTCCAAGAAGGAAACAAAAAGAGTGATTTTAAGTATAGGTATTATTCTACGGCTTTACTTTGAAATTATATCCGTAATATTTCCTATTTGACCGTTCTCATAGACACACACATTATATATGTGTATATACATCCTTTTTTATTTACAATGCTGTTAATTTCCTATAAGGTATTTGATTGGCTTAGAATGATAAAAATTGTTCTACTCTTTCCAACTTGAACGTTTATGCCGTGGTACCTATTTCTATTAACATAAACGTCCTCATCTTCCGACGGTGCAATAATTCAGATGTGGGTTCCATCAATTACTCGGACAACATCAGGGAAGCCTGCTATATTCATAAATGCAGTTTTATTTATTAATCCAAATATATATATAAATATATATGAATGCCACGTAAGAATTGTGATGAGGTGGCTATTAGTGTTGTTTTCTAATAACTGTGCGCACCTTTAATTGGTTTTGGGGTTTGATATTCGCGGGAATAATTAGAAGGTTATTTTGTGTTGTTGGAGTTAGACATGGATAAAAATGGAGCCATACAGTTTATAGACATCTAACTATCTCTTTTTTTGTTTACTATTAAGTTGTATTTTCACTTCAATGTTGTTCAGTATTTTGATACGTTCAGTATTTTGATATACTTTGTGCCAATTATTATTTGTTACGAAGTGAAATTAAAAACGAAAAAAACTTGATCGAATTGTCCTGTGGATTTATTAAGGAAATAGTTGAGCGTCAAACTAAGGCTAAACTAAACTCTACATAGTGATTACTTTCATTTCTGGCGCTGTGTCTGAAATGTTAGCACGTCTCGAATAAGATCAGTCACAAACATGATCCCTGCACGATCTAATATATAGCGTCTTCACTCAACTCATCTATTGTCTGCAACACATTTCTTCTCCCTCTTCGTCTTTCGGGCATTTACTCCTCTGCTAAAGAAGCTCTTAAGCCTCTTAAAAGTCCTCGTCCGTGCTCCTAACAATTTGGAACTTAAGACCTCTTTTAAGAGTTAAGATGCTTTATGAATTACTTTTATCTTTACTAGGATTTTCTTAGAATTTGGCCACTAGGAGCTACTTTTACCATTAAGGTTCTTTATGAATACGGGCCCTGATCTTTATAAACACTAAGTAATCGTCAGGTCCTGATAAGCTAGATCCATTCTTGCTGGTCACGGCAAGGTGCACTAGTGATATAAAGAAATAGAAGCGCCGGGATGGGTCAATTTGACCCATGCATGTTTTTAATGGGACAGTGTTGCTGACACACAATGACCGGTAAATGGTGGATCTTGAGTGTCTTTGCAATACCAATGAAACTATTAGCGTCGGAAGGACCAGGCTGGTGGTGCCTAAAAAAGGGGCATGGGCTGTCGCCATACTATCATGCGAAGCACCGCCTGAAATTGTGGTCTACTAAAGCAGACGCACGAAATAGCATACACAAGAGTTTATCAATAAAATAGTAAATTTCTCTCCATGGTTTTGGTAGGCCAATAGCCTGTTGAATATCACATTTTTGTGGGATCTTTGCCCCATCACCTTACACAATAAAGTGTTTATTTTTTGTGTACATGTTCTCTATTTTCGCGATGTCCACGTGTGGAAAACAATATTTATAACTATTTTGCCCAAATTTCAGCCAGACCGGCTATCCGCAATTTTGATTTCATTTTTTTGGAATTTTTATATGTAATTCTTCTTGTCTTTTACCAGGTGGTGCATAAAAAGTGAAAACAAAAGTTAAAGGTGCATTTGTCACATAGTCCTTGGTGTGGTGCAGAATGGAAGCCTCACCCAAAGCCGAGGTGCTCCCGTGTCCTGTCCTAGGGAACAGTGTTTTTCAACCTTTTTTGAGCCACGGCAATGTTTATACATTGGAAAAATCTTGCGGCACACCACCAACCAAAAATGTTACGGTTTATATAAATTACAATTTAGTTTATCAAATTATTAATTCTCACTCAGTGTGAAACCTGGGAATATTAAGATGAATACATCTTATGGCCTTGTAATGTTTAGTGTGTTCAGTTCATTCAGTTCATTACATTTTAGACAAATATATAGAAAGACTAGAAAAACTGAAAACACACCCAGCTAATATATACTCTGTAACCTAAATGTCAGTGATAAGAATACAATGCACGTTCAAGTCAATGATGAGCAAAACACAGACATCTCGCATTCAATGTCAAATCCCTTAATTAATATAATATCTATTAGAGAACCCCTAACCCTCAAAGATTTTACACCCTTTAAATATTTGTACTAAACTCTGAACACATACATCAAGGTTTATTATCAAGACATTACACCGTCCGTTTATAGTAGCTGGATTTGTAAAAAGTAAGTGGACATTACCAACAATAGAACGATATGCCATCCTTAAATTTAAACTTTCCGCCCTTCTGCCACTCCAGGTTTACAGAAAGGGAGATAATATATACTTTTAGGCTGTGTTTTTGTGGGGTATTTTTACATGTTAGCACGCTGTATAATAGTATTACACAACTCTGGTTTCTCTCATTGTGTAAGAGACTGCCTCTGTCTCTCACTCTGCCGGAGTCGACAAGCCCCCTGCCAGCGAGGAGAGGGAGATCAAAGACATTGATTACACCTGCACGTAATGCACACCTGTTTTGTATCACAGCCATTAAGTTCAGTATTTAGCTCTGTCTTTGCCAGTCAGCCTTTGTTGGAGCATTGTCATTATATGATGTATACGTGATGAACGCAGGTACGTTTTGTTCTGAAGTCTGTGATCTATAGGATCTTCCGTTTTGTTGTTTTCGTCTGAAGTGTTCGGCGATTCTCAATTCTGCCTGTCTGAAAATGAACCTGTGGGTTTTAAGAAACTTCTCTGCGCCTGTGTCATCCCTGGTACCTGCCGTGAGCTCATTTGTTACAAACTGTGCTTCAGCGTTGCGCTGTTTTCTGTTCTATTTCCACGTTTGTTGTTGGTTTTAAGCTAATGTATGTACTTATTTATAACATTAATTTCTCACCATGTGTGCGTCACATAAAATAAATGCTGTGAAAAGACCTTTCCAACGCAAACATACTTTATTAAGTGGGATAATGGCTGCATATGTAGTTGGGCAAAAATGAGTGAGTTACATGAATGCGCCTTTCCAAATGGCTAGGATTAACAAACCGAAAGCTTGTTGTATTTAGACAGTTTCCTGTCAAATGCCGACAATTCGCGAGTTCGTAGGACCTAACTCACGAGAAGGTTTCTAAATGCCCATTCAGGCGGGCTATATGCTGTGATGTTTACCGTTAGCCTACCTGGGATGTTAACCGGTACCTTAGACAATGAAGTGTTAATTTGTATCAACATATCAATTGTACAATAGCTTATTGTACAAACTCATGTACTCGATTGAAAACCATTGAAAAATCAGATTTGTTACAATAGTTTTACCTGTAGGATGTATTAAAAAAGAATTCCATCAGTGTTTAATAATGGACAATTGTTTTCTGTCAATATTTTTGGTTGATTCTTTAACATTATTGTTTGAGTCATCTGATGCAGCTCCACCAAGTAGCAATAGCTTCACGGGCAGACTTGCGAAAACAGTGTTATTTAGGTTTGCGTTCTCATTTCTTATCCCCTTTAGTGACTCACATTGATACATTTTAAACTTGCTTGGCAAAACACAGACGGGATGAACTTACTAATGATTGTTACGTTCCAGCTCCCAAAAGGGAGGAGAACCAGACAACCCATTGCTCAGGCCCACCGATGCCAGCAAAAGAGGTATGGTGTTGTGGTGCGAGAAAAGGACAACAAATTCAAATACCGTAAAACAATGCTTTTATTCAGCCACGGTATTACGTAAATGAAAATACTAAACAATAGTAAAAGTTCTTGGGAAGTTCGGGAGGGCTGGACAGACCAAAGAAATAAACAAAACACAACCGCTAACCTGCAAGTAACATAACACAAAAGAACAACCCCTATCTGGCACACGACCAAGGTGCCCTAAACAAACGTACAGCTGGTGGTCCGCCCAGGTCTAGCTAGTGGTTCTAGACAGAAGTATACCTACGGGTGGTGAATACCCCGGGGTAGCTCTAAATCTACTCCCCAACTCCCTAAAGAACAACAAAGGAGAGAAAGACAATTATTACAAATTATAATCACCAACAATCACAAAAAAACAAAATATTCCGTCCTGCTGTTCCCACTGGAACACAAACTGGGGTTAACTAATACACCAAAAACCAATTGAACCACTGTCAAAGGGTTCTAAATAAAATGTAAGGTTAGGTGTCTAAAAAACATAAAGAGGAACCGAGAGCAAACTGATCCAAGCCTGGGCTTTTTAAAGAGCCCAGGCAGCTGCAGCCACTGATGACGATGGGCGGAGTCCCAAGTCCCAATCACCCATTGAAACTCCAATCAGCTGCCGGAACAGTCCCAGAAGCTTCCTTGCCTGTGGGAAACACAAACACAACCACCACCAGCAATACAAAAATCACAATAAAACGAACCCAGAACTCTGGGGACGTAACAATGATGATGTGTTATGTTTTCTCGCGCAAACATAACTTATTCACACAGTAAAAGATAACTCTGGAGTTAATTTAATTGCAAAATATTACCACACAGTGTGTTGAATGCATTGTAACTGTCTAGAATTTGCATTGAGCACAATAAAACAGTTGACAGTGGCGCAACAGAAATCCCTTGAAATGCTGTTCTTTTTTGGTTACAATTATTTTTACAGATAAAATCCATTACTTCAGTGTTTTTATGATGGACAATTATCTTTCCTTTCAATATCTTTGATATTAATTTGGTTTAATTAAAAATAATGTGTGTGGTAATATGGTACCATAAAGGCCTAAATCTATGTGCACTTAATTAAATTATTAATAGTGGACAGTTTTAGGCCATCTATATTCATTTTCCAGGATGTTTTAACATTTTGGCTTCACTTCATACGCCACCATGATTTTACAACAGCCCAGTCCTTCTGATCCAAAGACGAACCAGATGCGCCATTTACTGGTGATTGTGTGTCATTTTGTGTCAGCAATATTCTCCCATTCAAAACACGCATGGGTCAAATGACCCAAAACCGTGAGGTGGGTGTCACTTCTAGTGTTAAAACCTATGTTTTGCAGAAACATAACATTGTGTCTGTTAAAATAAATGTATGAGCCTCAAAAATTATTGTTTGTGTTGTTTATTAATTAATTAATTTTGTATTTACTATTGCTGTATTATTTCATTGATTGTAGTGAGTGCACATACTAATCACATGGACATACTTTACAGATAAAATATGTGGTGTACTCCAATAATTTTCAACTGAAACCACTATGACTGTCTTAGTTTGTTGTAGGTGCTGATGGCTGCTGTGGAGTGGTGTGTGAACACTCTCTGTTTGAAGGGATCGTCCTGGTACAATGTATAGAGTATCTACTCAAATACATGTAAGTCCAACTTTATCTTTACCCTTCTTTTAAATAGAAATCCCTAAAAAAGCTCCTTACATTTTTCCAATTTACCTTGGCGGTGCAACAAGGTTCAACAATCACATTTGTGTCATCATATGGGACATGCTTACTATCACCTTGTGTGCCTGAATATAAAATAATGGTTTGCAACCTACCCACAAATGAGGATACATTTCTCAATCCGATGAGGCTGACATGACTACTTACTATATGAAGTATATTAATATGTTGTATAAATTATTGTTCTTGAGTCTAGTTCCATTCAGATATTATTTTTTTGTGCATAGGAAGTACAATACAACAGTTACACAACATGATCTGCATCAGTCGTCAAATAATTTTAAATGAAACTGTTTGAGTGCCTGATGGATTGGGCTACGAACCTTGGCATTTATTTTCTTATATGGTAAACATATATACTCGGCGAGAGACACAAAATAGACACAGAGGTGTGTAAAGAGGAGGTGAGCGAGAAATCATACCAGTTATCAAATACCTATTTTTGGAAGGCAGCGTCAGCTCTTGGGTATGGGTACTGGTGGTTTCAACTTCGGCAGGTTGTGCACATATCATCTCCTGCCTTCTCTGATCCATCTTCCTTGCTTCTGCCGGTCAGTCCTGAGCGGCTGTCCGGGAGCCACTAAATACTTTTCAGATGAGGTCCCATCATGAGGCAGGTGTTTAAGGAAGACACTAAATGATATAAGCCTTCTATGTGTGTGCGACGTTGATGCAATCCTTCACCTAATGTATCACAATAGTTGTGATCTGCCAGTGATTACAGGGCACAGAGTTGGGTTGAGCTAATTCATGATTTACATGCACATGATGGCCAGTTGGAGACGTTGCAGTTAAAATAAAAATACGCTCTTAGGGTAACTGATGTGCAACATCCAAGCTAGTTCTTTGGAAAGTATAGACAAGAAGCAATGTCTTCACAAAAATTCAATGACAATCAGGAAGCTGGTGCAGAGACCTTAACATTTGTTTAATGTGTTCACCTTTTATATAGCAGCGTTCTGAATCTGCTGCAATTCGTTATAGAGAAACCTAAAAACAAATCTGATTCACTCCTTCATACACTAGAATCAGGTTTATTCACCAGTCTGTTTACACACACACACACACACACACACACACACACACACACACACACACACACACACACACAAGGAATGTGTTATGACCCCTAGCTGCGGCATTTAGAACACACTTTTAAAAATGCAAACAGAGCAAAAAACATAACACAAACACTCCGTCAAGAGAGACCATGGGTCCGTTTCAAGAAGGAGGTTTAACAAACTCTAAATCTAACCCTGACCTCGGAGTTGATTTACCCTAATATGGAAAACTCTCAGTTTTAGGTTTCAGAACAGCTGATTTGAGTTGGTTCAATCAACTCAGTGTAGGTTTAATTGTAGACAATTTTGGTTCATCCAGTCATTGATGTACTCTATACATTGACACAGTGAGTCAATAGGGCTGCAGTCAGATGGTTCGAGAGCCATATATATTTGAGTATCATCTGCATAACTATGGTAGTTAATGTTGTTCTGTAAAATTTTGCCCAGAGGTAGCATATAGAGATTGAACAGAAGTGGTCCGAGAATTGATCCCTGGGGAATTCCACATGTCATAGCCACCTTATTAGATTCATGATTGCCTATGGTGACAAAGTAACTCTGCCCATCTAAATAAGACCTGAACCAATTAAGGACTGTCCCGGAGAGTCCTCCTCAATTTTCCAACCTGTCCAGAAGTGTTATATGATCTACTGTGTCAAATGCAGCATTGAGATCTAATAGAACCAAAACTGTCATTTTACCCGAGTCAGTGTTCAGTCGTATATCATTTAAAACTTTTATCAGAGCCGTTTCAGTACTATGGTGAGGCCGGAAGCCTGATTGGAATTTGTCTAAGAGACCGTTTGAGTTCACAAATTTGCTGAGTTGATTGAAGACCACCTTCTCAATAACTTTGGCTATAAAAGGTAGATTTGAGACTGGTCTATAGTTGTTCCAAATAGTTGCATCCAGTGTTCTCTTTTTTTAATAACAGACAAGTTATTTCTTGGTGGTTATAGTGTCTGCCTAATACTTTGGATTTTTTCACTGAAAATTCATTACATTTTGCACTAGACAAAAGTTCATGTGCTATCTACTTTGGGGGGTTGGTGAGTTTGTCAACCATGGCAAACAGAGTAGGGGTATTGTTGATGTTCTTGTTGATCATTTCTGATAAATGTTGCTGTCTAGCCCTGCATAACTCAAGGCTGAATTTACCAAGGTTTTGTTTATAGATGTCATAGTGGATTTGAAGCTTAGTTTTTCTCGACTTACGTTCAGCTTTTTAATATTTTTTCATTAAAATCATCCAGGAGTTCGTCTTTGAATAGCGCAGCAACGCCACCTCCTTTCTTACCATTTCGACATGTATTCATATAACCAAAATTATCGGGTGCTGTCTCGTTAAGCACAGTAGCACTACTGAGCACATTTAACCAGGTTTCCATGAGAAAGATAAAATCTAAGTTGTAGGATATTATCATGTCATTTTCAAATAATGATTTGTTGGCGAGAGATTTAATATTTAGTAAAGCCATCTTGATAGAGATAGAAGGGTTCCTCGCACTAGCTGGTTGACATGTTACAGATAACAGATTTGACTGGTTTACTTCATAAGTGGCTTTCAATCCATTCCTTCTTTTTCTAATCATCCAAACATTTAATTAATTGGTGTTTGGATGAACCCCATCAGGTCTAAAACGGTCTTTACAGTTCCCAAAAATTGTCATTGAAATTGTCAATGAACTTTATCCCGTAGTTGAGACATGCCGACATCAGCCATGAATTCAGCCCAAGAAGTCTGCTAAAAGATTAAATTCCTTTCCCCAAGGTTGGAATGGGTCCTGAGATGAAAACATCTTGCGCTTGAGAGTACCTTCCTTTTCCAGTAGCAGAGAGAAATCTTGTTTCAGGGTCTCGGAGCCAACTTTCCTATGTAAAATGTCAGTAGACCCAGTGTGGATGATAATTCTCATGTTGCCTGGGTGTGTAGAGAGAATAGTTGGCAACATTTCTGTTAGCTCTCTCACTGATGTGTCAGACACGGTTAAGTTTTCAGTCTTTGCCATTCTGATATGCTTGGTTATGTCGTCCCCAATCAAAGTTGTGTCAGGTTGATCAAATGTGGGCTCGTCAAATCTGAGTTTAGCTGAGCTTCTTCTAGCATTCATCCTAGCAGTTGTCACGATTGGTGTGGTGGCGTTGCTACACTTCCATTTCGGTGATCCACTTCCGTGTTTTTGTTCTCACTAGCTGTGATTACTTCCTCTTTCACGTGGTCACAGCTGTTTGTAATCTGTCACTTTATGTCGGGATATAAAGGGGTCGCTAGCAAGTCACTCCTTGCTTAGCATTGTTTGTTTCTATGTCACGGAGTGAGTAGGGTGAGTGTTTGGTGGATAACTGTGTTTCGAACGGTATTGTTTAAGACGCTCTGTGCGCACTTTACTTTCGTTTAGCCAGTTAGCTTTTGTTCGCCGTTATCGGTTTGTTTTGAGTTCCTGTCCTTATTTAATAAACCTGATTGTTAAAACGGATCAACGACTCTGCACATGGCTTTGACAACACTACGCCGGAGCATCCGTGACAGAATGCTAAGCCGCCCAAGAAGCCCGCAGAGCCGGACGGTGAGTGGATTCCTCGGAGGGGCAAGCTATAGCGCTCCGAGGTATGAAGCTCACCGTCAACCCACGGAGCAGCAGGAGCAGCGCTACACCTGGCAGGGTGATTGGGGGTCCGACTCCCTCTCCTCGGATGATGAGGAGGCAGTCTACGAGCGAGTGGAGGAGGACTCCCTGGAAGACGCCCTGCTATGGGATCCCGTCCTCAGTCGACTAGTCCCCGCAACATCGGACGTCGGCTGGGGCGGGCAGAAGACACCGCCCACTGTTCCGGGGCTGCAGCCAGGGCCAGCAAGAGCCCTGGAGCTACAGCCACTACCCCCGCCGTGGGAGGACCCTTTCCGACCACCTACCTCCGGGACAGAGAAATCCCCGGAGGGGTTACATAAGCAGCCCCCGGCTGTCATTAGGGCGTGGTGGAAGGCATGGCTGGACTTTCAAGATCTGACGCCAGAGATCGCCTCCGCCACGCCTGTGCCCGAGATGGCCTCAGCTACGCCTGTGCCCGAGATGGCCTCAGCTACGCCTGCGCCCGAGATGGCCTCAGCTACGCCTGCGCCTGAGATGGCCTCAGCTACGCCTGCGCCTGAGATGGCCTCAGCTACGCCTGCGCCTGAGATGGCCTCAGCTACGCCTGTGCCCGAGATGGCCTCAGCTACGCCTGTGCCCGAGATGGCCTCAGCTACGCCTGCGCCTGAGATGGCCTCAGCTACGCCTGTGCCCGAGATGGCCTCAGCTGCGCCCACGTCCACGATGGCTCCCGCCGTCACGCCCGCGCCCAAGATGGCTGTTGCCGTCACGCCAGCGCTCAAGATGGCTGCCGTCGTCGTCACGCCAGCGCCCAAGATGGCTGCCGTCGTCACGCCAGCGCCCAAGATGGCTGCCGCCGTCACGCCAGCGCCCACGATGGCTCCTGCCGTCCCGCCAGCGCCCAGGATGGCTGCCGTCGTCCCGCCAGCGCCCAAGATGGCTGCCGTCGTCACGCCCACGTCCACGATGGCTCCCGCCGTCACGCCCGCGCCCAAGATGGCTGTTGCCGTCACGCCAGCGCTCAAGATGGCTGCCGTCGTCGTCACGCCAGCGCCCAAGATGGCTGCCGCCGTCACGCCAGCGTCCACGATGGCTCCTGCCGTCCCGCCAGCGCCCAAGATGGCTGCCGTCGTCCCGCCAGCGCCCAAGATGGCTGCCGTCGTCACGCCCACGTCCACGATGGCTCCCGCCGTCACGCCCGCGCCCAAGATGGCTGTTGCCGTCACGCCAGCGCTCAAGATGGCTGCCGTCGTCGTCACGCCAGCGCCCAAGATGGCTGCCGTCGTCACGCCAGCGCCCAAGATGGCTGCCGCCGTCACGCCAGCGTCCACGATGGCCCCCGCCGTCACGCCAGCGCCCACGATGGCCCCCGCCGTCCCGCCAGCGCCCAAGATGGCTGCCGTCGTCCCGCCAGCGCCCAAGATGGCTGCCGCCGTCACGCCAGCGTCCACGATGGCCCCCGCCGTCACGCCAGCGTCCACGATGGCCCCCGCCGTCACGCCCGCGCCCAAGATGGCTGCCGCATCGCCGCCCACAATGGCTGCCGCATCGCCGCCCACAATGGCTGCCGCATCGCCGTCCACAATGGCTGCCGCATCGCCGCCCACGAAGGCCGCGCCACGACGACGCTCACGATGGCCGCCGCCACGACGACGCTCACGATGGCCGCCGCCACGACGACGCTCACGATGGCCGCCGCCACGACTACGCTCACGACGGCCGCCGCCACGACTACGCTCACGATGGCCGCCGCCACGACTACGCTCACGATGGCCGCCGCCACGACTGCGCGCACGATGGCCGCCGCCACGACTGCGCTCACGATGGCCGCCGCCACGACTGCGCTCACGATGGCCGCCGCCACGACTACGCTCACGATGGCCGCCGCCACGACTACGCTCACGATGGCCGCCGCCACGACGACGCTCACGATGGCCGCCGCCACGACGACGCTCACGATGGCCGCCGCCGCGACTACGCTCACGAGGGCCGCCGCCACGACTACGCTCACGATGGCCGCCGCCACGACTACGCTCACGATGGCCGCCGCCACGACTACGCTCACGATGGCCGCCGCCACGACTACGCTCACGATGGCCGCCGCCACGTCGCCAACGATGGCCTCAGCCACGTCGCCCACGATGGCCTCCGCCACGTCGCCCACGATGGCCTCCGCCACGTCGCCCACGATGGCCTCCGCCACGTCGCCAACGATGGCCTCAGCCACGTCGCCAACGATGGTCTCCGCCACGTCGCCCACGATGGCCGCCGCCACGACGCACCCTGAGCCGCTCAAACTGGCGGTCTCTCAGCCGCTCGAGATGGCGGTCGGCTACCGTGGCCTATTCAGGACTGGACCCGTCCTGATGGACTAACCCATTGGGTTTAACTGTGGGTTCTGTCTTGTTGCTCCCTTAGGGTTTTTGTTAGTTCGTTCGGCTATCTGGGGAGCTAGCCTTTTAGTGGGGGATACTGTCACGATTGGTGTGGTGGCGTTGCTACACTTCCATTTCGGTGATCCACTTCCGTGTTTTTGTTCTCACTAGCTGTGATTACTTCCTCTTTCACGTGGTCACAGCTGTTTGTAATCTGTCACTTTATGTCGGGATATAAAGGGGTCGCTAGCAAGTCACTCCTTGCTTAGCATTGTTTGTTTCTATGTCACGGAGTGAGTAGGGTGAGTGTTTGGTGGATAACTGTGTTTCGAACGGTATTGTTTAAGACGCTCTGTGCGCACTTTACTTTCGTTTAGCCAGTTAGCTTTTGTTCGCCGTTATCGGTTTGTTTTGAGTTCCTGTCCTTATTTAATAAACCTGATTGTTAAAACGGATCAACGACTCTGCACATGGCTTTGACAACACTACGCCGGAGCATCCGTGACAGCAGTGGTTTTCGGGCTATTTATTTGTTTTGGTTTTTTTTGCCTTAATGCTAGTGTTGTGCTTATTTTCCCCAGGTTCATCTACACCCATTTTGTTCCGAGCCAGTGGGTCGTACCTGTGTTGCAGTAAGAGTTCAGGTGGTGGGGTGAGCATAGGTGCTCTCTTGTTAAATTATTTTGCTGGATTTACCTCTGCGGCGTACTACGTCAGACCAGGTCCCGGCTGGAGTTGATGCCTTTGGTCTAGCACCCGTGCTGTGCCAGTAAGATGTGTCATTATGGAAGTCTGGTTTGGAGGCTTCTGTGGTTAATCCAGTGGCGTTAGGACATGTCCAGGGGAGCGTGTCAGCCAGGTCCGTGACAGGGTGCTCTAGATTAGATGGTTAGGGTTAGGACATGTCCAAGGGAGGGTTAGGGTTAGGACATGTCCAGGGGAGCGTGTCAGCCAGGTCCGTGACAGGGTGCTCTAGATTTGATGTAGTCTCATGTGTAATGCGCATTTCGGGGTGGAAAGGAGAAGGGTGTGCATTGATGCTTTTTATTTGTCCGACCCCCACCACGGTTAAATCTATACAGCGATTACTGGGTTTTGCTCATTTCTCCGCAGAGGGGTTGGCAAGGTCACAGCTCTGATCACTTTCCTAATGAAGGTTGAGCCATCTAAGCTCAGCTGGGCAACAATGCATCAACATCACCGAATGCTGTGTGTCTTCCCTGGCAATGCCTTTGGAGGTTGTTTTTGAGGTTTGGCAACATAAGGGAAAAGCACTTAGATCCTTTCATCTTACCAACATCATCCGAACCTCAAGGTCAACTGGGCCTGCTCAGCATTTTTATACAAGCATTATTGGATGTTTTTTTCTGAATTATATCATGCAATACATCTGCCTTCGATTGTTTTTTGAAATATTAATGCTTACAAAAATGTTCATACTCAAACTTTAATAGGACATTCTGCTATTCTCTGTACATTATTGATTTTATAAAATTAAAAAAGGTCAAATAAGAGTGTTGTCAGGGTGTGTCGGTGGACGGATGAAGCCAGGCAGAGGAACGGATAGCGTTCTATTTGTCTTTTAATTGTAACGGAACAACACGATTAACGTAGTAGAGCGTTAACGCGCTATTGTCTTAATAGCAAGGATGCGTCGCAGCGCACTCAATAAATTAAAAGGACTCCTCACACGGAGTATACTGAGAAAGATCTCGCTATGAGATTCGAACGTACAAGCACACGTAACATTTAACAATTTCACACAAAGACAAGACCAAACACAGGGAACTTAAGTAATCCTCTAATGAGAAGAACACCAGGTGTATTGATGACGAGACTGAATAAGGTGTGCAGGGGGGAGGAGATACGATGATGACTAATAAGCCGGAGAGGACAACCGTGGAACACCGCCTGCAGGTGGAGCTGCCACACCCTCAGCTGGAGTTCAGACAAGTGTTTGGTTTCTGGATATTAGCGTACGAATCATCCCAATTAGCACCTACATTCTCCTCCGCAGCTTCCCCATCCATTCACCGAGTAACCTGCCATCCATCTACAGCATCAGATGATCTACTGTGTTATCATCCTGAATTAAATGAATTAGGATGAATTATGAAGTAAAACATTTTACTAAAATAGTATGTATTTATTGTCTTATGTAGGCCTAACCATAGAATACTAATATAAAACCATGATTTTAAAATGCACAAGCTATGACATTTAAATGTCTAAAAATCGAATAAATGAAAATGCATCAATCTGTATGTCCTATTTTGATGTAGTAAATGCTGAAACATTTTAGATCACAAGCGATGTGCAATCAAATGATTTGCGCATGATTGGCCGTAGCTATAGACATATTGCAACACAGACTCTTGAAATAAAAACATTAGGCTACAGTGTATAATTCGATCGTTTTTATTTGTAAAATGTATTATAGTAATTACAGTCCAGTAACTAAGGCACTGTAGACAATAAAACACGTATTTTAGAACACAGTTTGTATATTGGTCACGGTCGGGCTGTATATGAATGGGCTAGATGAATGGGCCGTATGGATGAATGGGCTGTATAGATGAATGGGCTCTATACATACATGTGATTGGATGAATTCGTTCTGTTTATTTAGTGAAACATATTTATCTTTATAAACTTACCTATTTTTTCGTGTTCATTCAAATTCAACCAAGTCTTCGCAGTCTTTTGTCTGCCTGAGCAGGACACGCAAACTAACCGGTTGCACCGCACACAGTGTTCATTAGTGTTGTTGCGAGTGCACATGAGACAGCAGCAAACTAATCCGTTATATATATCCAGTTTCATATAGATCAGACCAAACGAGTCCCGTTTCATATAGATCGGACCAAACAAGTTCAGTTTCATGCTCTTTCTGCGGAATGCGTCCCGGACTTATGTATGTCCCACGTCCTTCTCTGTGTGCATGAAACTGTGAGTAACTTTATTTATCGCTCATTTGTAGTAAGCCTAATAATAATTAGGGTTTATATTCGTTTAATTTCGATACAAAACGGTATTTTGTTGAAGTTTATTGTAGGCTATATGAATACACTGAGGTTTATTCGTATAGCCTACTTTGTTATTGAGTGCAATAGGCGCATAACACATGGAACTAATAAATAATTACAAATTAAATGAATGGGCTGTATACTTTGATGTAATTGGATTAATTCGTTCTGTTTATTTAGTGAAACATATTTCTTTATAAACTTACCTCTTTTTTCTAGTTTATTCAAATTAAACCAAGCAATCAATCTTTTGTGTGCGTGTATCTCGCAGTCTATTGTCTGCGTATCGCCCATTCAACCATTGGCGTCATAAGCCTAGTGAGGTGTGATCGGTGTCTGGGTACCGCCTCTTGGGTACCAACGCCCAGCGGCGTGGGGTTTTGGCGACAGGAGAGCAGTTTATGTATCAAAAAACATGTAAATAGTTGTTTTATATAGTGTTCGGTTTGTGATTTGGCAATTCTGAAAACGGGACAAGGTAAAATGCACGTATTTAGGAAAAGTCATGCAAGGACGAGACTGTAGCTTTTCAACATTATATATTTATTTCAATTACTAACTGCAACGCCCGCGGGCGTGGGCTGTTGGCGCTTCTAGTGTTAAAGCCAGCAGCCATATCACCCTTTGGCGCAAGACTGGTTGCCCACTGAAGCTAAGCGAGCTGAGCCTGGTCAGTACCTGGATGAAAAAAATAAAGAGTAGGGGTGTAACTCCGGAATCTTGGGCAAATTTTCCCCGTGTCCTCTGTCCATCATGGCCACCGAATCATCCCATATATATACTAATTGGCTTCATCATCACTGTCTCCTCTCCACCAATAAGCTGGTGTGTGGTGTGCGTTCTGGCGCAATATGGCTGCCCGTCGCGTCATCCAGGTGGATGCTGCACATTGGTGGTGGTTGAGGAGATTCCCCCTTCCATGTAAAGCGCTTTGAGTGCCTCGAAAAGCGCTATATAAATTGTATGAATTATTATTATTTAAAATACTTTTCAGCTAATCTATTGAGATCAATTACTAAAAGTGTCAGGTAATATTTCGCTGCTTAATGTAAAGCTTCAAGGAAGAGTGTAAAGTTGCTTAATGTGCTTCCCTTGTGTCCACAGGCATGGCAGCCCCTCAAACCTGGTTAGAGCAGCCAGTGTGACTCAGCTTCACGCCCCACGTAGGCTGTGCTGGAAATGCTCTCCTGACATTCATATATTCCTTGTACAGTCTACTGAAAAACTCCAAAAGTATGTGTTGTGTCAGTTTTCTGTCATCAGTCTTGATCCAAGTTTATTATATACTTAAGTATTACAGAACAATTTTTTTTTACTATCAGGCACTGCTTTTGTCTACACCTTACAGACCACCTGTGTCCATTGTCACATTTTGCTGTAACTATTAATTACCACAATCTGTTTTGATTCATGGGATTATTATAGGTAATACATTTAAACTTAGACATATTTTCTGGACATACAACGGGTAACAGGAAATTTTGTTCGATTTTGCTCGAAGAGCAGTAGGTTGTAGGTAGTGGCTTAGATGGCATGACCACCTTAGGCCATGCAATATATTCAATAGCTAAAATTATGTTTCTTCAAGGCATGTGAAGAATCTTGACATGACGGTGCATACCTTTTACACTTATGGGAAAGAATTTGTTAAGAAGCAGAAGATCAGTCCAGATGCTTTCATCCAGGTGGCTCTACAACTGGCCTATTACAGGTATTGTTAACAATGATCTCCAAAAGCCTAAAACGATTAAAATAGTTCAGTCCCGGATTGATAAAATGTTTTTAGAATATACCTAGGAAAAGGTACACGCACTATTCAGACTGCAAAATATTCTAACATTAAGATTAAACAACACTCCCAACATACACTGGGATATGATTGTGTGTGATTCTGCAAAAAAGTGAAATGTCTATAAACTTTGTTCCTTGAGAGAGGGATGAAGGAGCCACAATGGGGATGCACAAGCGCTATGTTGACCGATCAGCCATAACATTATGACAACCTGCCAAATTTTGTGTAGGTCTTTTCTGCCACCAAAACAGCCCTGACCCGTCGAGGCATGGACTCCACTAGACCAACGATGCTCAACCGTCGGGGAGCGAGAGCTTAGGAAGGGAGGCACGAACAAGTTGCATTACTCGGGAAATTCCAATGTCCCTTGATAGCTGAAACAAGACAAAAAACGTTTAACATTGTTAAATAACAAAAACATTGGAAACAAAACCACCTAAATGGCCTAATCTCCATGACAATGATGATTTGGGAAAAATCTCAGAGGATACCGTGGAGGCCACAACTTCTATTGCCGTCAAGGAGCCAAGTGCCGTGAGGGGAGATATAGTGGGAAGAACAAGTATTTGATACACTGGTGATTTTGCAGGTTTTCCCCCTTACAAATCATGTTGGAGTCTGTAATTATTATCATAGGTATTATTTAACTCTGAGTGACGGAATCTAAAACAAAAGTCCAGAAAATCACATTGTATGAATATAATAAAAAAAATCAAAAATATAATTTTGCAGTTTGGTGCTGGCAACAAAAATCGCCAAGGGCCTCATTTCTAAAACTTTGCATATGGATTTGCGTCAGAAGTGGTGGCTTACGGACGAAACGTAGGACTTGCGTATGGACAAAAATATTTAGATTTATAAAACCGTGCGCACGCCGTTTTCGCTTTATAAATCACAATGAACTCTAAATGTGCTGCAGCTTTTGCGGCTTCATGTCACGCCAAAAATAATCAGAGAAACACCCTAAATTAATATTCATTGATTGAGACATCATGGCAAACACGGAGGAAAACCAGAAAAGTAACGTTACTCAATGTGAAGTAGCCTAGAAGTTTCCTGTTGGAGAGGTGGAAAAGAGGAGAAAATGTTGTTTGTAGGGCATCTCTAATACCGATTTAGTGGCAAACTGTTGCTGATGCTGTGAATGCCGCAACGTCAGAAAGTTGGTCGGTTGAGGAAAGCTGTTCCCTGCAAGGTTAGTGAACGAGTTAGATACTGTTGTACAGTAAAAATGTGAAATATGTCTATTAATCAATCGTACCTAGAAGCCAGCCATCACGCACCAGCCTCGTCTGCGCTCAACACTGCTGTGTCCTAAAATAATTGAGTCATGGGTTGATCCATGCCACTGTGCCGCTACATTAGTGAGCAACATGCATCACAAATTATTTGGACATTGATCGAATGAAAATGTTTTCGATTTATGAACCGATTACATTTGGGAAAACAGACATTGCTGCAAATTGCGCTTTTTTGTTTGCCTGTTCACCCGCAGTGTACGGAAACTTTATGTAATTATGAGACAAACCTAATATACCTACGAACACGTCTGACATAACCTGGCTAAGGCTTGGCTGAGATATCCCTGACCTGTCAGCCAATTCCCTCTGGAAAGTGTGAGACTTGAGTGGTTTCTCCGGGTGCTCCTCTGTAACGCTGAGCCCAAAACAGGGCGGCCAGAGGAAGTCGGAACCAGCTTATGAGCCACTCGTATTCGCTTGCCATCAAGTCTTCTTGCTGTGTGAAAATGCGGTCCTTCCATTTGCCATATCTTCTAACAGCGCAAGATTAGCCATTGTGCATAATTTCGCATTGTGATGACATGGCTTTTTATAACCATCCATTTGATTCTATTGGAGAAATTACAGGTGTTGGTATTAATGTAATTGGAAATTGTTCTGCGCAGTTACAGGTGTTGCACCTTTCAAAAGGGTTAAGACATGCTTCACGATGAAAAACAATTAAAATAGAACCAGCTAAAGGCATATACATGAACAATATGATGCTGTAGCATGCGGGCTCTTTGTCAAGTTTCATGCGGTTCTTATGTTCATATAGAATTCAATAAAGGAATTTTCTTCAAACACGCATATGTCACAAACTAGGGGTGTAGTGCAGTCAAAAGCCATTTGCAGAGCCAGTCTGTACAGTTGTGATATTTATTTTAAATACCATTTACACCCAACACGTAACAACCACGTAACAACCAATGGAAATAAAACGACAGCACTGCTATTCGCCCCTCCAATTGGGATATCCCTATTTGGAGTAGTGGTTAGCGAGATTGGCTGCGAAGCTGTACGTCGCTGGTTCGATTCCCCCCACCAGATGCCACAGTATGCCTTTTGCAATAGTTTTTAAGCTTTTATTGTCTGAATTTTATTTTTGCCCATGTTTATGATGTGGCTCTTTGCGGTAACACAGTAAAAAATGTGGCTCTTAGTCTCTGACTGGTTGGCCACCCTTGCTGTAGCTGACAACGACATCTATACTATAATATACACTTTCCCCAGTGGACAATAAAGTCTATATATATATATATCCATTTACCCATCTCCCCATCTATCCGCTCCGTCACACGGAGACATCGACAAGAATATCAGTTTTATACATGATTTTGTTCTGTTCGCCGTATTATTTATGAGGATAAACTGCACAACATGACAATATATTTACCAAACATATGAGTTATATTTTGGAAATATATCTTCATTTGAATTGACGTTACTATCTTGTTTTAATTTGTTTGTTTTTGCAGATTGATCAAACCGGTGTTGTGTAGGCTGTTAATTGTGAGAATGACTTTGAGAATTATTAATGACAGGAAATATTTCAATTTATTTTACACAATGGTCTGCATTTTCACACAGTTTCAAGTGTTTCATCCATCTGCCGACGATGTCGCCATTTCTCATTTCACATGTTTCTGTGCGTACGCATGGGTCAGAGTTTGCGTGAAGGACCGCACATGCGATTGGACTGAGATCTGAGGGATTTGGAGACCATGTCAACACCTTGGAATATATCCCACCAACTGGCAGGTGTTATTCACTTTACTTGTCTGTGTTAAAAATGTTATGGCTGATCGGTCTACATTCATAAAAAAATGCCATTATCCCAGATAGGCCCTAAAAGTGTGTAGCAGCAAGGAACCTTACCTCCTGTGCTATAAAACACCCTACAGCTAAGCACCCAAAGGAGCCTGTATGAAAAGAAAATGAGCCAAACAAAAATATGAAGAAGGGCAAGGGCACCAGGCCATCCACCCCCCAGATCTCAAGCACCAATTTTGCCTAGCTAGTGCCAGTGAAAATCAAGCTGTAGAACTTCATGAAGGTGTTCGGAGAGGCCCATTCTGAGGCAGCACAAATTTCCGACACAGACAACCCCTTGACACTGGAATAATCACTGGAAAATGTTTCTGCCATTTTCATTGGTGGCTCATAAAACAGAGAAGCTGGAACTGACATAGACTATTATAGACTGCAAATCAATATTGATTACCTAAATGTAACCTGATATTATCACACTGATATTACTACAGTGATTATTTTAAATTATGCACTATTTCCAGACATGAATATTGTCCTGTCGCTTCTGTGTAATGTATGGGACAAGACGACATCAGGGATTTTGTAACCTACAAACTTATGTATGCTTCTCAGTCAAAGCATCAAATAAATATTATATAATCATATAAAGTTGAAAATCGCTTTTCGTGTTGATTCAAATTCTATTTGGTTAGAATGCTTGATTATATTACATTGATTACATTAAAACAAATACATTTTGATGTATTGTATGACAATAGCCGAAGCAACGTTCAGCTGTTTTCAGAATTTGTGTAAAATGCTTCTTAGGTATAATTTAAAATAATTTGTGTGCTTTACGTAACACGTTCACATTTACATTTAAAGAGGCAATCAAGGGATACAACATGCACATTGTACTCACTGTTTGATTTCATTTGCCATAACAAGTTGCCTACATGATTGGCAGCCACCACTAGTCCTGCCACCGTGACACGTCTCCTCTCCGCCAGTGAATTGAATAAATCGGACGCAGCCGGGTTAAGAGTGAATCAGCCGTCCTGAAAAAACGGTTGAATACAAATAGGCAACAAGAGTGACGTACTTAACCAGCTCCTCCGACACAGAATGAACACTTGATCAGTCAAATTGAATGACAATGACACATCAGTGCAGACCGAATGGTCAGTGACATGCATTTTTTCACAGTCCCAAACTCTGAATTCAAATTGACCAGATTATTAATTTTGCGTTATGATATTTTGAAAGGCTTGGAGAACCAAGAAAATCCAGACAGCTTTCATTTATAGTTCAGCCTGGTGACATGATATCATCATATTCAGGGAAAAGTCGGCCATGTCGTAATAACAAGACAAGATGACTGTGCTTGTATACAGGGCGGCATCTCTTGTCTGATTGTATTCGTTGTACCAAAAATGGTGGTTTGTTTCACAAAAGATCGCTTGCCATATACAGGAAGCTGAAGAAAATGTCAGTCGTAACATTAGTTCCTTTGGCCAAGTAAGGTTCGATCAGACGCATAACGTCATTGTCGAATAAACGCTGCCCAGCCGGCCGACTGTTGTATTTTCCCAGATAAGAAAGTGTATTCTTTTGGGTTCCTCCGTCAGGAGGAAACCTATTGTTATTGGTAGTATTCTTATTATTAGGGTTCCTCCGTCAGGAGGAAACCTATTGTTATTGTTAGTATTCTTATTATTAGGGTTCTTATTATGAGGGTTGTTATTGGTAGTATTCTTATTATTCTTATATTGTTATTGTGAGAATTATTAGGGGTCCTCGACAGAGGAACCCTATTGTTATTGTGAGAATTATTAGGGGTCCTCGACAGAGGAACCCTATTGTTATTGTGAGTTTTATTATTATTATTCTTGGGACAAGAATCGGCCCATAACTCAAAAAGTACATGGTAACTTTTTCCCTAAATTTGACCATGTCTTCTATAGCCCCTGAAACACTACCCTACTGACCCCTGCCCCAGTTCGACTACCAGGGGCGCTACAGTACACGCCCTAAAATAATTTTTTCACAATGATGCCATTTCCACCCTGTTTGACTTAGAATGCTGCAAATTTTTGTACAAAAAGCCTCAAGAACCCATAAAGTCCGCCATGATGGATTTTTCCCCATTATGCAAATATCCCAAAACCTACAAAAATTATCATCTATTCGCCCGTCAATCCAATTGACTAGCCACTTGACAATAATGTGTGGGATGACTGTCTGTCTATAGGGTCTTCAGGAATTAGACATTCGTTGCAAGATGGCAGAGAAAATGGCTAATAAGTGAAACACTTTGTGTAACGCACAATAACTGGGCGGCTCTCTATATGAAAACAAAGACTTGCGGATATATCGTTTCAGTACAAATGAAGAGCTAGTCCTCTTGAACCGCTGCTCTGATTCACTTGGTTGGTGGCTTGACATGTGTAGAATTACTGTCATTCAATTTGATATTTAAGAAAATGGAATTGAATACAAAATGGCGGAAAGGGGCGTGTCTATGTACATTATCATATTTCCTTAATTTCTGTGTGTTTGGGATCAGCCCCGCTGCCCAATGTGTTAAAAATGGATGCCCTTCGGCATACTTGCCTTACTATTCATGATGAACAAAAAATCCTCTTGGACGCATAAGGTTTGCAATGATGTAATGTCTTGTACAGTCCAGATTTGGGAAAACCTTCATAAATTGTTTTCTCTTGAACAGCTGCTCCAAAAGACTTGAATCTTGCTTTAGTCATGTGTGGAAGTAATGTCTTTCATTGTTAAATTTAGCAAAAAACAATATAATACATATTGAGGTGCGTGCCTATGTAACTTTCTATATTGCCATCACCTCTTTGTGTCAGAGAATAGCCCCGCTGCTCCATATGTCCAAAATGGATGCATATTGTTGTACATGACTTGTTTCTCATGGTGAACAAAAAAGCCTCAAGGACCATGAGGTTTGCCATGATGGATTGTCTTTTACCGTGATATTTAGGGATAATCTTTATGAATTGTTTTCTCGTGTATTGCTGCTCCCAATGACTTCAAACTTGCGTTTATATGCGTGGAATTCATGTGTTATGATGTTACGTTTAGCACAAAGCAATAGAATGATTAATGGGTGAATAGAGCGTACTTATTTAAAATTTCACACTGATCAAATGTTTTTTTTTTAGTTGATATGACACATTATTTTTCACACATGCACTACTAGGGGCACGCAGCGTGGAGATCGTGGTATTTTGAGGAGATCTTTATATAGAATATGTATAGTTTAGTTACCAAATGTTCTGCCGATAAACTTTATTATTTAATGTGCTGTATTTTAGATGTCATGGAAATATGTTTTTTACTTTTACCCACGGACTGAAAACTAAAACAACACAGGATGTTCGCAGGATGTTAGTCGTTCATTTGATCTACAATAAGTAATAACATAAACTTTCCAAACATTTATTAATTGCGTTATCGTTGTTATTATATCTTGAGTTTAGTAGTTATATGCGTACTAAGTGTATTCGCGTACAGATAATAGCAGTTGAACTAATGGTATCTCCGTGATACAATTAACCAGTTTCGGAATTGTAACCTACTAATCTAATCGTGTTTGATAAGTTTACTTGACTGTATGATCTGCAATTAAATAGTTTGTGTGCAACAAGCTGCACATACTTGTGGTAATTACAGATCATCTGATGGTTTATATGTATCACAAGTTAATCTGGGTGCACTACACTCTGTTATACTAGTGGTCTATATGAGCATAGTCTATCTACCTGTACAGGTGTTGTATCACAAGTTAACCTGGGCGCACTACACTCTGTTATACTAGTGGGCTATATGAGCATAGTCTATCTACCTGTACAGGTGTTGTATCCCAAGTTAACTTGGGCGCACTAGACTTTGTTATACTAGTGGTCTATATAAGCATAGTCTATCTACCTGTACAGGTGTTGTATCACAAGTTAACCTGGGCGCACTACACTCTGTTATACTAGTGGCCTATATGAGCATAGTCTATCTACCTGTACAGGTGTTGTATCACAAGTTAACCTGGGTGCACTACACTCTGTTATACTAGTGGTCTATATGAGCATAGTCTATTTACCTGTACAGGTGTTGTATTACAAGTTAACCTGGGTGCACTACACTCTGTTATACTAGTGGTCTATGCTCATATAGACCACTAGTATAACCTGGGATATCACCAGTTTACATGAAAATCAGTTGAAACGTAACACCGGCATCACTCTTCTCACCATAGGAAACCAATGTGCAGAGTTGCCTAGTGTGTTTCGGCAGCAATGCACACTGGCTTGTCATATCTTTTTTTAAAGCAGATCCTCCATATTAAAATAGTGCCCAATATTTAACAATCAGAAAATATACATTTGAGAGATCTGATGTGAACAGCGCTGTTTCTTATGTGTACTTAGTGCTGTCTAGTATTTTCCTTCTCCTTATTATCGTTGATGTATTGTTGTGGCTTATGTGTTTGAAAGCTTCATTAATAGCCAATTTAAACTATGTCTGTAATCTTGTTTGATAAGTTTACTTGACTGTATCTTCTGTAAAATAGTTTGTGTGCAAAAAGCTGCACATATTTTGTTGTAATTACAGTTTTTGGGTAACCGAACTCAGAACATTAATAGTATTGACTGAATTACGTTGGTGCTATCTAGTATAGTTAGTCCCGTAACATCAATTGGTCGGAATTATGTATTACTCGAAAGTAATCATTAGATATTACCAAGTAAATAGCTCTGGAATATACATTTAAGCTTCAGCACACAGCATATTGTAACTTTGAGTTTATTTTAATTGTGGTGTACTTGTTTTCTTGTTTTTATTTCACAATACAGCCATTACCGTTTTTGTTGTACATTAGTTTCCTTGCATTTTTTACAAGGTTACTGAGAATCACCTAAATAAGATTTACCAGAATAAATTACCACCAAATTAGTGTGTGTGCTGTAGTGGTACCTTACACCAGGCTACACTTAACACTTCATGTCATTGGGTTGCAATGGATGATGCAGGGTCCACTGAATGGATGATGTGTAACTAGACCATTAAACGATACATATACAAGAACACATGTTTTCAATAACTTCACTCCTTAGTGACCCCTTTGCATTCAATTGATTTAACATTTTTCTATATAACTAATATTCATTTTGAAATTGGGAAGTTTTGACTTGTTTTTTTTTTAAACTAAATTACACAACTAGCAAAAAAGGTTCCATTTGAAATGACAACTGTACTCAACCCTTATCAGGAGATACAAAAACTAATTTGGCTGGTCACAAAGAATTTAAAACATGAATCGGTTTAAGACAAAGATTTAATGTGTGACCATATATAGCTGTGCTATAGAAAACACTTGATTCCTTAAACTCTTAGGTGACTAAGTGTTTTAGAGCAGATTGATGCTGAACCTTTTTAAATGTCCATCTCAGTCATGATTTCCGGCTAATCAAACCAAACTATTCTATAATGCTGGACTTGCATGCATCATTAAGGTGTGTGCCACAACCACACTGTTCTTATGGTGATTCTCACCATGTGGCAAACTCTGTGGCATACCTTGAACAAAACCTTGAAAAAACAAATACTGCAATCGTAACTTCTGCTGTCATGTTTAACACTAGGTTGTACACACATAGACCATCATTATATGGGTTCCGAAAGGGCAATTACATATAGGGCCCATTTGGGTTTATCAAACAACTCAGTTAACATTAGTTACTGTATAGTTAACATTGGAAAGTCAACACTAAACAATTTGTTGTATACTTGGCCACTGGATTGAGATGTTTAAATTGATGTCTACTTTGGAGGAACCCACCATTGCTGCAGGCAGCTATATTTGTATATTTTGTTTCATTATCAGCGGCAGTCATGACAAATCAAATCAAAGACATGATCAGTATATAACTTTAATGGTAGGTTTATTTGAACAGCGACAGACAGAAAAACAACAAAACATCCAGAATAACGCATTTCAAATAAGTTATGAATTGATTTGCATGTTACTCAAATAAGTGCATTTTATACAGGTAACCAGCTAGGATTTTGAGCACTCTTCTAAAAGAACCTCCTTCCGTCAGCCAGGGCTTGGAAAATTGGTTGTGGATGCGTAGTCCAGCACAACAATAACTCAAAACACACGGCCAAGGCAACAAAGGAGTGGCTGAAGAAAAAGCACCTTAAGGTCCTTGAGTGGCATATCCAGTCTCCAGACCGTAAACAGCCGAGATAACAAAACTTCAGTGTCAGTGACTTCAGTTTTCGTTTCCAGCAACAACGTGTACACTGTATTTCAGGTCAATCTGATTTTATTGGGCAAATTTTTTTTTTTGCTTTTCTTTCACAACCAAGGACCACCACATTTTGATCAGTTGTGTATATAACGCTGGTGCATCAACATTGTGGTACAAGTAAAAAAGGAAAATAGGAATACCCTGGGACATTAATGTTGATCAGCATCAATTCCCCACATAATTATCCACAGGTCTCAGCTGATATTGTGTTACTACAGGTGTCATGGCAAGACCGTACCCACCTATGAGAGTGCTTCCATACGTCAGTTCCAGAAAGGCAGAGTGGAGAACATCCGATCAGCCACTCCTGAAGCCCTGGCTTTTGCAAATACAATGACAGATGGGAACAACTATTTTTATGTACCCAATCAAGACTTTTCCTTATTGTTTCTCTAGTGTTTTCGTTTTTTTTAATCTATGGAATAAAATAAATCTACAGCTGAAATACAAATATTTCGCTGTGCGCTGATGGTCTGACAGTTTGTCAAGTAATCCTTGAGGTGTAGTGTGTAGAGAGCCACATGTAGAGCAAATAAATCACGCAGGGTTGCCAACTCTCACGCATCTGGCGTGAGTCTCCCGCTTTAGGCATCAATCTCACGCTCTCACGCACAAGCAAGAAATGTCACGCCAAAATCTAAATTCTCCCCTTTCAATCCGCTAATTTTCTGTTAATGACAGACTAGACCACATCGTATTAACAGGAGAGGAGGTTAAAGCCCTCAGCCGTAACATATTCTGTCTACAACGTTCTCATTGCAATATTCTCTGATTGTTGATTCGCTGAAACCTTGAACCTGATACGTCACCGGATACGTCAGTTGCGTGTGCAAGTTCAGAGATATGGTTAGGAGCCCGACCCAACTGATGCGCGATTAAAAGTTTGCATGACAATTAAGGTAAGCAGATAATAAAATGGTGTGCCCTTAGCAGACTCTGTGTGCAGAGTGTTAAACTTAGGTTGCAAACGTTGTCTGACGTGTGTTATGTGGGCTAGCTGATAGCTTAATAAAAATAGGCTCATGGTAGAAATTATGTTTTGTTAGATGAGCTTGCTGAGCTATTTCAAAGATGGACATGGAGAGAAAAGTCAAGAGCTTAAGCTTGTCACATAATGTATTATGTTCAGTTGTTTTTGTTTTTTTTTTGCAAAAATACATATGTTACCTTAGGCTACCCTATTCATTAAAATATGGACAGTGTGCCCTATACCTGATACCCCACCACCACTCAACATGGCTTACCAATGTTAGCACAGGAACATCTAGGCATGTAATTAATGAAGATGTATACTGTGTTATGATTAGGCTAGCATGTCATTTTAAAGCTGAAGGTTTTAACAGCCTACCTTTTTAGATAGAGGAAAGAGTGGAGGAGAAGGAGGTGCAGGAGCAGAAGGAAGATGCTAGCAAAGAGCATTCTATCCAGCAGAAAAGAAAAGTCAGGGGCCGCTGTGTACAACTAAAAATGTAGCAGTGCCTGGTGTAAAGAATGGCCTTTCATAAAACCAGGCACGACTGAATTTCACTTTTGGTGTGAAGTCTGCCGGCATGGGTTAGAGTGCAGGCACCAGAGCAGGGCAGATGTGCAGCGGCATATCACCAGGGAGAGCCACATCAAAAAAACTAAAAGTTATTGACAGCACCAAAATAATTGATAGATTTGTTTATTTGAAGGCTGAAGAAATGAATCTGGTCACTCAGGTGATAATTTGAATGCAATCTCGTAATGCGTGTGCTTTATTTATGCATATTCTACTACACATGTAAACTCATAATTGTTTTACAGGCCAGAAGGGCAGAGGTCAAAGTGGCAGTGACCCTGGTCAGCCACAACATCCCATTAGCCTTCACAGATCACCTCAGCCCGCTATTCAAAGAATGCTTTCCCGATTCTAAAATTGCCAAGAAATATGGTTCTGCCAGAACAAAAACATCAGCCATCATTCTATTATTATTTTGCCTAAATCAGGGTTTATACACAGTAAACAAGGACTGAAATATTTTTTTAATTAGGGTTAGGTTCACCAAACATTTCCTCTGCACGCTCATGCGCGCGTTCTAGAATTTTACAGAGTCTCACTCCAGCCGGAGTCCCAAAGTTGGCAACCCTGAATCACGTTTGAGGTGGTTAAAATCAAACAGCAAAACAAATGGAATGCATACACTGAATGTAAATGAAAACAAAACTTACACAAAGAGACTTCTACTTTACAAAACCACACAGTGCACGATTATATACAAAACACAATACTAACTAACGACACGCAACATTAAAATGTTTACAAGCACCCAGGAACCTAACCAGGGACCTTAAATAACCTATGCCCTGTGCTTAGCTAAACCCAAAACAGCTGTGCTCCTACAACATGATTCATAGAAGGGCTCTCCCATAACACCCTGTGTATAACACAGCTCAACCATGCGTGACAGAGTTAGCCAGAAAAAATGTTTGTATAAATAGATATATTTTGAGAGCCATACTAAAACCAAGCATCTTAATCACTTCTCAAGTCATACATATACATACACATTTTCATATAGAGCCAGCAGGTTAGACCTGTGGTCAACTTCAGGCCACAAACGATGTCCATAAGCACTGTATCTTATATTTCTCAAATAATGCATTCTGTTTGCTTGCTTAAATAGTGTCTGCTTTACCTGTACCTCAATTATTATAGTATTTTATAAGCAAGCTCTTAGAATTGTTAAAGATTATTGGCAGTTTTTTGTGTATGACCTTATGCTTTACATCTGTAGGACACAGAAAAGATGGAGAAACTCCAAGGTGCCATCGATGCCCAGACTAAATATACTACCCTTGTAAGATAAATAAATAATTGTTTTATATTTTACAATGCCTGAGGTTATGGAGGATTTTCTTAATATGTTTTTCATTACGACACATTTCTCATGTTAATACATACATGCTCAGAATAATGTATTTTCATAACAAATAACTATCAATCGAGTGGAATTGATAAGAAGGAAATACAGCAAGTATGCAGTGCAGGATAATAGTCTGATGAATCTTCATTTCTAGGCACTCAAAGGGATGGCCATTGACAATCACTTATTAGGACTAAGAGAGATTGCCCGAGAAATGAAGATGGAGATGCCAGAGATATTCACAGACCAGACGTACATCCTCAGTAACCAATTCATTCTGTCTACTAGTCAGGTACAGTTGTCAGAATTCTGAAAGGATGTGTGAATAAACATTTAACCAACCATTATCATTATTGAATGGTAATTCTTTCAACGTGTTGGGCAGAAGTTAAGTGCCATTTGTAATTTCACTACATTGTTTGTGGGTTATTGGTAGTTTAAGTGATTTCAAGTCAATTTTACAGGTTAACTAATCACATGTACTGTATTTAAGATTTTTTTTGGGAAGATTTTCTATTAAATAAATTGGAATGACTGTATAACCACAAGTGTTTAATGGGAGCAAGGCTTAAAACTCTAATCCACAACATCATCTTCCTAAAGGTCCCATCAACTGAGATGTTTTGCTGCTACGGACCCGTTGTTCCCAATGGATATGGTGCCTGCTACAACCCTCAGGCAGATCACATTATCTTCTGTGTGTCCAGTTTTAGGGAAAGCCCCGACAACTGCTCTGCAAAATTTGTCAAGGTCCTGAAGGAAGGAATGCTGGAGATGAAAGATATATTAAACAAATGTAATACGGTGGCCAAGCAAACGACACAGTCCCTGTGTCCAACTCACACAGAGAGCCAGACACAAACATTGGAGACACAAGCACAGATGGACAAAGATCAGGAGGCGAACACACAGTCTAAAACAACTGACAAAACAAAGAATGCCATAGGCGAAACTGGCGGACCAGACAGCTATGGAGGCACAAACTGACACGGAGCAGTGCTGATGTAATAATAGGGGTAGACAATTGTGTCTGACGCTTTAACTTTCAGTTTCCCATGTGCTTTATTTATACATTTTGTGTACGCACAAAATATGGTATATGCCAAAACATTCAGATGGGTGGCAAATTAAAGGAAAACCTGGAATAAATGAGTAAAGGAACATAATGAAGGCAGTCGGTGTTGGGATTATGAACTGACCATTAGCCACCCTATTTCGCAAGTGTAAGTCTCCTTGGGTAATCGTTTAATTTAACAGAGCTATTATAGAGAGCATTCTGAATTATGCACACATTTCTAGCTGATTTGCTTTTCAAGGACACCGCAGGGCACTCGGATGCTACAGACCATGTTGAAGAAAATAATGGACTGACAAAAAGGGCCTATGCCTACATTCGACATCGATCAAAATGATCATTCAAAATTATAGACCCAATTCACAGTGATATCTACCTTAAAAAAAACTCATGTTAAATGCCGTGGACATAAATATTATTATGGTATTGTCAGCGGCCGAGGCTCAATTAATGTTGTCAACAACGCCACCTAGGTCAATACTAGAGCCCCAGGAACTCAAAATAAATATATACTAAAAGCAAGGTTCTTTCCAATTTGGGTGAGAGCAGTGAAACAGCAACCCAAGAGGAGACAGAGGCGAATTTATAAATGAACAAGTATTTATTTATCCTTACAATTTCTAAAATACATGTATAACAGCTAAGTGTCCATTCGTCTTCTACGTCCTTAAAAGAACCCGTTTTGCCGTATCGCCAACCGATCTGCGCTTGCGCACAAAGAACAGGGAATCAGTACCAATCCAAGGTAGTGTACAAATAATCATACACCCGTAACTGAGATGAAAGTATGGCCGGACTCAACCCTAGCAGCTAGCGCCTTATCACAGAATACGCTCCTTCCAACACACAACTAGCCCGTACTCACAATTTTCCCGGGCCGTAACGGATATCCTTTTATGGGCCTAGTGTGTGGAGAAGTTGCCCCGTACTTGTGGATGATGCTGCTGCTCTACAGGGGTCCGCACCAACTGCTTCTATCCAATTTGTGTTCACCGTTGACCAAAAACCGGCGTGCGTTGGCCGGTTTCTCCTTTTTCCCTCTGGTCCAGTCTTCCTGTTTACATAGCACAAGTCCGGCCCTGGCATGCACCCATAGGTCCATTGTTCGTAGTCGATTAGCCCCTTATTGGTGGCTCATCACTGGGGACGATTGTTTAAAGGAAAAAATGCAACGCACACCAAACAACTCAAAACAAACAATAAATCATAATAAGCATGCAACTGGAATAAATTACCAGAAGATCTTAGACTTGCTCCAAATGTATCCATTTTTAAAGCTAGGCTAAAAACAATTCTCTTTTCGCAAGCATATGACTGAGCGCTTAAACTTTATCATACTGTTAAGTCTATTTTAATTTTCTATTCCTAAACTTTTTCACACTGTTAAGTCTATTTTAATTTTCTTTTGCTCATTGAATTGATGTTTTCATTTGTTTTTATTCTGATGCATGGCATAAATAAAAACCTGTAATGTATACATAAAAGATCTGAAGTCTAAAGACTGCTAGGCCAGTTAATAGAGACCTGGAAGTGCGCTGGTTCTATTCCCTCCTCCGGACGCTACATTGGTGTCAGAAGTGGGGGACTTTAGATACGTGAAGCGTGAGGACACGCTCTCCCGTTTGGTGGGGGTAATGTAGCGACCCTGGTGGTAAACCAGGGTCGCTACATTAGATCGCTCTGCTCAGCGTTCACCCACAGGGGAGCCCTAGGTTGCATATGCCGTCACTTCAGCATTACAGGTTGTTATGAATATAAAATGCATGTATTTTATTATTTTAATATAATGTTCCTCTGTAAAGCACATTGAATTGCTTCTATGTATGAATTGTGCTATATAAATAAACTTGCTTGCTTGCAACATAATCATACAATCGTCCACCCTGTGACAGTATGCTGTAAAGATGAGTTCTACCTTATCAAATACATATTGGACCAGTCCAAGATGTGGCATTAATGATAACTGTTAATACACCCCCGAGCAATCAACCAGGGAAGCATTGGCTATTTACATAAAAAATGACAGTGTTGGATGGTTTAATGACAGTTTTGGTAACCCGGATTTTACATATTTTTTAAGTCAATCAAGGTATTTATGCCAACCTGCAAACCTGCAGTTCAAAACAAGACTATGATGTGATTTCAACCACTTGTTGCCAAGATTGTGTGTTTCTCTCTATTATACGACAAGTGGTCTGAGTTTAAAGGATGTTATGTCTTTGTATATTATTGATTTACGAAAAAATATGTTAGTGTCCAAGTTTGTGTCAAAGATGTGTCTATTAAACATGATAAACAAATGTTTGATTGTGAACAGCATGCCCAATCTTATGAATCATTTGTGTAATGGATATTAAAGAAACAGACATGGAAAAGTAGTGTCATTGCATGTATGCCTGCTTTATTATTCAGAAATAAAATCAACTGTAAAAAAAACTGTGATGCATTGTAAAGAGCAAGAACCAAACGCAATATTATTGACTTTTGATTTAATTTTATTATTGAGCAATAATTAAAATCGAGCAAACAACATACTCTTATCACCAGATTTTCCTAAGAATTTTTTGCACTCCAACACAGTTGAAAAAAACAAATGAAGCAAACTTCGAGAATAGGAATGGCATCAACAAATACACAAGAGACAACAACAGACACTGATTGAGCAGTCAGGGAAGTCTATATACACACATAATGACAGAATGGAACCTGTTTAAAAACAGGTGAGACGAGATATGACCTGATAGAGTGTAATATAGATCAATCTCAGGAATGTGTAATGTTTCTGGTAGACACGTCTACATCTGCCTGTCTATATCCTGTTTACATTTACTCTGTGGTACCCATTTAGAATGGAAGAACTGGCTGTATTGCCCGAACCTATGTGTGTCTGTAATAAACTTTCCGGCTTTAAAACAAAATCAATTACAATTTATTTATTAAGACAAATCTAATAAGTATAATTTCAGAATGGGACAGAGAATGATTGCTTATTGTGAACTTTGAATGCCTAAGTCCTAACCTAAACCCAGTTGAAAGTCATTCATTATGCAAATAATACATGCAAACTGTCTAAAGAATCCATTGTACAGTCCTGATCAGCAACAACGGGAAACAACAACGGGAAAGAGTTTTTCCCATTTACTAACGAGTATGGTTCACTCATTGTTTTCAGCCTATGATGTTCATGTTTGAAGAATGACATGTAAGAGTACAATTGTTTCTGTGTTCTTTGTGAAATCACAGTGTTTATCTATTTTTGTGACTTCATGAGGATAAGGCTATTTTGAGGTTCCATTTATGCAGCTTCACAGGTAATTCTTAAGAGGTCAAAAATGTTTGCTTGATTATCCATATCGCTGGAAATCCCCTAACCTAACCAGGTTTTTTTCTTTTTGTCACTGTATCTGTCTGTGTATAGCTGCACACTGTGTGCTAAGATTCTGGATTCAGCTTTTTAAATTTACCTATAGTAAGGGTGAATGGGACACTTAATATTGAAAACATATATAAACACAAACACAGTGATTTGAGTAGCAAGTCAGCAATCAATTATGTACTTCTTAAATTATTCACACACACAATTAAATATTTATTTACTGAGGATTTAATTACATTATTGTCAAGTTATTGAAAATTAAACTGTTAATACAATAATAGTAGTCTAATGAAATTATTAGTTGCTGAAGCGTGAGGAGAGTTTTGTTTGGGATTTAGCATGGCTCTTATGCTGTCTCAAAATGGCTGCTGCAGCTTATAAAATTCCCTGTATGGGGACTCCCTATGGTGTCAAATGATGTTTACATCTTCTTTGAGCAAAATTGACTATAGATGTCTAAGAGCCGATCAATTGTGTCTGCTGTGTGTCTGCTTTTAGAAGGACATTATAAAGGAAGTAAAAAGCTGATTAAAAGTGACCTTGTACCAGAAGACGTGCTTTAGCCCACAGGGAAGCAGTGTACCAAAATGCAGGCGACCCAGGTGTGAGATCCATTAGTTCAGTGACTTCCCTGAGGCCCATCGGTCCGTCCTTTTCTGCTTGAATAAACAAATGCATGCATGAACGAATTATATATAATAAGTTATTATTGATGTTCACAGTCTTTAAGATTGAATCGTTGAATTGTGTCCCTTTGTCTCAGGTGGGTCTAGTAACTGGGAAGGCCCAGCTGACCTGGTGAATAAGGGACAGCTGGACTAGGGTCGCTGCTGAAAGAGGATATCCCTGTATAAGAGATGGGCAAAAAATACAATTTGCATTTAAACACACATAGTGTGTGGTCTAATAAATAGTTTGTGTTTTTGCATGTTCAGAAACCTTCTTGTATATTTAATTAATTGGTTCACATATAATCAATACATAGAATTTAAAAAAAATACAGAATTGCACATGGTTACTTTTTATTAACTTCAGACTAGTGAAGCACAAATTACAAAATGTGGCTATATTTTAAGCTTTATTCTGGATTAATAAAACTCCCCCCAAAGCCAGTCTACCGCCACCTGTGGGCAGGCTTCGGCGGTCGTCCCCTGACTGCACACATTGTTCAGTCTCGTCATCACTGCACCTGGTGTTCATTATTTCATTAGATTACTATTTAAGTTCCCTGTGTTTGGTCTTGTCTTTGTGTGGAATTGTTGCATGTTACGTGTTGAAACCAATGAGAGTGTATTTGTTTATTGATGTGATGTGTGCCATCACAGATTTAATTCAGTCATATGGACTTTAGTGCCCAGTGTCGCACCTCACTCGATATGAAATCACCACAACGCTATTGATGCTGTCTCGGACTCCGTCCTTCCTCACAAACACATCTCACTACAGCGGTGACAGTATGTTAACTATTAGGCATTTGTTTAAATTATTATTTTGACCAAGATTCATATAGATTAAATTACTCAAAGTTGTTCTTGAAAGCCAATGGACTCATTTTTCACAAACCAAATTATTGTGAATTATAATTACTATAATCATCCAAATGAATGATTTGGAACTCTGTCCAGAGCTACAAAAGCTGTATTGCATGTGGAAAC
Source organism: Dallia pectoralis (assembly GCA_029465975.1). Taxonomy (NCBI): domain Eukaryota; kingdom Metazoa; phylum Chordata; class Actinopteri; order Esociformes; family Umbridae; genus Dallia; species Dallia pectoralis. The sequence goes on from CM055730.1 coordinate 25,167,487, forward strand.
TAACTCAAAAAACATTCTTCCCAATCTTTGATCTCTAGGTGATTTGTCATCAAGGCAAACTGTGACTAATTTAAAATATACAATTATTTTCATTTGTTTAATTCTTTTATGTTTACAAAATAATTGCATGTGTTATTTTATAGTTATTATTTTATTCAATATTAAGATGTAACTTTAATAATTGTTTCTCCCCTCAACCTTGCACATGTGTCCATTTGGACGTTACATTGAATTACATAAATGTTTATGACCTGCATTGCAAAATGTATTACAGAAGAATTTTGTAGTAAATAGATCAATCTGAATGTGCTGTTTTTTATAGTTACATAGATTTGACAGACATGTTTCTTACTTGAATAACATTACTTTAATGATACAGAAAAACAAATTGTTACTTTCCCACTCAGCAACCCAAAATGAATGTGACCATCTTCAAATTTAGTTTACATTCATTCATTTACAGTAATATGTCTTCAATAGCCGACATACAATCGAGCTAGACTGTAAGCATTGAATGTACATACATGGTCTAACTACCTGGACAGTTGACATGTAACTCAGTAGAGTTTCAATAACAGAACCTCTGATTAACTGCACTTTGCAATTACTATAGTTTCCTATGGCATATAAACACTGATCACCAATGTCAATAAATTGGGAGACTCAAAAAAATACTCTTGTAGTTCAAAAGCACAATTGAGTTGTTTCTTTCTTTTGTTTTGCTGTAGGTCTGACCATGAACAACTTCTCCATTTACAGCAATTCTCTTAACCTCTCTCATTGTATGGAAGGGCACCTTGATCACAAACATAACTTCTGCAGGTGCATTTGTTAGAAATTGCTTTGCTAAATGTGGAAAAGCATGAGATCGCAGCACTAGTTTGCATATTGTTGTGAAAGAACATTGAATGTATGCTGTTCCCCATAAAGAGACTGCACACCTCCAATAAAGTACACTAATGCCTCATGAGCATGATTTATCTGTTTTCTATTGAATTTAGAGCCCAACCGAATGCTAGTGCCTTCTATCAGTAATGCCCAATGTAATACTTCTGTGGAAGTATGTTTTCCAGAACTGGCAAGCTATAGTACAAAAGCCAGTGTTGACACTTGTGGGCTACCAGTTTTATTAGATCAAACTTTGCTATATCTACAATGGCAGATGGGCCCTTTATGCCCAATCTCTACTGTGTTTTCATGATTTCTGTCACTTGGTTTTTCATCTGCACATGTGTAAACCCTTGAGTTTTCTTTTCCTAATTTGCACCCCAGGGTGAAGGAAAACTCCACAGCCATATTCTCCATTATATTGTTTAAAGTTCTGTAGTATGGCCTTGCTACTGCCTCACACAACACAATGGGTGCACCTTTACGTGTCTCCATGATTGATCACTAGGATGCTGCCACTCAAAACCTTGTGAATGGTCGGCACAGTCCTCCATAAATGGTTGAAAGTAGCAGGTTATGTCTGGCTTTTTAGGCAATTTTTTACATGCCTACTACTGTCATCAGCACGATAACAGAGATCATGCATACCTTGATTCTCAAGAATATCCTTCAGTTGATGAATGACAAGCCAGGTGAGACAGATCAGGGTGAGACATTAAGGCCTGGTACACACCACAGACAACCTCGTCTATAACATTGTCTATATTTTATTGTAACCACTTAGATTTTTACAGTCTATCTTGTAGGAAAAATCACAATAGTTTTTCATTATATTTTTTCAACTTTGCGGATATGCTATTTCAACGGGGCCTACCTGTGAGAACTCCCTCAGAAGCCAGTCTACCGCCACCTGCTGGCGGGCTTCGGCGGACGTCCTCCCCGGTCTTCTAAGCCATCATCGTTATCTCCTCCCCCTGCACACCTGGTTCAGTCTCGTCATCACTACACCTGGTGTCCATTATCTCATTAGAGTACTATTTAAGTTCCCTGTGTTTGGTCTGGTCTTTGTGTGGAATTGTTAAATGTTACGTGTCTTATTTATACTCCGTGTGAGGAGTTATCTCTGTTTCTGAGTGCGCTGCGCCGCATCCTTGCCTTTTTTGGAATTATAGCGTGTTTACTCTCTACTGCGTTCTAAGGGATTGTTCCCTAGAAATAAAAGAGACTATAGTACGCTACCTGCTACTCTGCCTGGCTTCATCCTTCCGTCCACCCTACACACCGTGACACTACCTCACAGCTCCCTTGAAGCTCCATTGTTTTTTTTTGCGAAATTTGAGTCAGTTTGAGTGAGTGAAGTTTCCATGATGTATTAACTTGCTTGTGAAACCACTTAGTAAACGGCTCGTCCCTAGCTGTAGTTCATTTATCCACTTGCCTCCAACTACGGTGGCCCTGAAGTGCAAAACACACACAGAAATATGAGTGCATCCCCCAAATGAACATGCTCCCCCAATATAAAAAATAGTTCCCCAGTAATTAACACACGTTCCCCCAAATACGACTAAACTTCCCCCACACATGAACAAATTAGCCCAAAAATTAACACACTTCCCCCGAATACGAGTGAACTCCCCCTAAATAGGATGACATATTTCCCCTACTGCGACTCAATTCCCCCAAATACAAAGACACGCTCCCCCACAAGTGAAACGACAATACATTAACTCAGTACGGAAAGGGCGGGTGCAACACTTGCAGAATTGTTTAACAAATTTTTCTTCCTTCCAAAACCATCAATAACTTCTTATTTACTGCTGGTGTCTATGCATCCAATCAGTAACGAAGGTGTTGCACCCGCCCTTTCCGTACTGAGTTAATGTACTGTCGTTTCACTTGTGGGGGAACGTGTGTTAATTATTGGGGAAATATTTTTTATATTGGGGGAGCATGTTCTTTTGGGGGATGTACATATTTTTGTTTGTGTTTTGCACTTCAGGGCCACCATATCCAACACTTTCGACTCGAGAACCCAGAATCTTTCTGGCCAGTTTTTCCACCTAACAAATACATGTGGTTGTCCTTTTTTCTTTTCAAAATGTAATCAACGTGAAATACTTTATCTTTAGTCATATTCACTTTTTGAAGCTCAAAAAGATGCCCTTGATAGACTCACCATCATAGGCGCTTATCTTATAAACTTGCGAGATACGTGGTATACATTCTGTCACGGTGAACAATGAATCTGTGTCGCCTTGCTCATATTTTTAGCATCCAGAACATTTACAAGATCCTTCACAACAAGTGTAGAGACAGTTACAGTGCTATGTTGAAGTCTAGAACCGGATTGATCTCATCTCATCTTCAACTGCTTATCCAGAGTTGGGTCATGGGGGCAGCAGCTCTAGCAGGAGACCCCAAACTTTCCTTTCCCTGGCCACATTAACCAGGTCTAACTGGGGAATCCTGAGGCATTCCCAGGCCAGTGTGGAGATATAATCTCATCACCTAGTCCTGAGTCTTCCCCAAGGCCTCCTCCCAGCTGGACGTGCCAGGAACACTTCCCTAGGGAGGCACCCAGGGGCATCCTTACCAGATGCCCAAACCTCCTCAACTGGCTCCTTTCTACATGAAGGAGCAGCAGCTCTACTTCAAGTTTCTCACAGAACTGAGCTTCTCACCCTATCCGGATTGATTTGTATTTAACATACAACTTGGAATTTATATTGACAGTGACCTTTCATTTAAGTAACATATCAATGAGCTAGTTGTGGGTTTCTTCTACAGACACCAATCTTGGTTTTCCTCGTTGAACAGGAGACAAATTGTTCAGTGAACTATCATGTTTTAATAAACTTTGATTATACTACTGTGCATCTACTTCTACTCTAACGTTGCTTGACTATGTTTGTCATAATGCTCTGCGTTTCATTACTTCAGACCGTTATACATCTTAAACCAGAAAGTTGGCTGGACTTCAACAAATGTGCGTAAATCCCTTCATTACTATATTTTTGTATACAAAGCCCTACTCCACAGGCTTCAGGTATACTTAACATCACTGTTGACTCCTGGATCGTCTGAATTCAATACTACGTCTCAGATTTGGATAGTATTAAAGACATCTTCTGAAACTACTTAGTTGAGCAGTTCTTGCTTATCTTTTATAGCACCTCATCTGTTAAATAATATCCTAACAGAGTTTCGGTTTGGTGCCAATTAAAATAAATGATATTCGTTTTTTGTGAGTTAGTAATGTCAGTGTGTCTGTTAATTGTATGTATTTGTCCTTAACTGTTGTTGAATTCGTGAGCTGTTCCCAAGGCACACTAGCAAATGAGACCTCTGGATCAATAGGTCAATACAAATTAAGTGTGTTTAAAGCATATACAGCTGCTTCTATTATGAAACCGCATGTACTTGTTGTGAATGTTTGCAGTCGAGCAAAACAATTCTTTGCTGCTATTTTTAAACCTTTGGGTAGGACATGTTGATGCTGTTCCAAGAACAGTGGTTGGTATTTCAACTAATAACTCTGACGATGTGCCCTTGCCCAATTTACAACAGACATTATCCAATCATATAATTTATGTTACTGATCACACAATTTGTAATTGTAACCATGATTACTGAAGCTGACAGCAAAGATTGAAGCAGACCCATCCCATCCAGGTTTTTGACTATTCAGAACTCTCCCCTAGACCAAAACATCGCCACAAGAATAGCTTATTCCCACGGCAGTGAGTCTAAGAACTATGCCCCTAGCACTAGACTGCCCCCCCCCGATATCACAGGTTTTTTCATCACATATACACAAAAACATGTGAGTCATTGACGGTTTTACGTGAAGAGGACACCATTTTTCATCTTGTTTTCGTGTTTATTTCACAGTCAATTTGATTAAATGTATAGTAAACGTAAGCTAGATAGTGCTTTAACTTAAAGAAAAACGCAGAGTTGGGCCTGGTCTGTCCCTGGTTGGGAGAACAGATGCTGCTGGAACTGGGATTGGAGGGCCAGTAGAAGGCACTCCTCCGTAAGATCTTTAATGCCTAATACTGTGTAGGATGCCACCAAATTAATGGAATGTTTTACGGTTGTGTGGTCAGAAACGATTCCATGGCACTTATCCTAAAAGTTGGGGTGCAAACCCAAGTGTCCTGGACACATTTCCAATATGGCCCTCATACCATCATGGCTACCTAATCATCCCCCGCCTTGAAAATTACAGTGAAGACAATGTGTGCTCCTAAATACATGCAAGTACCATGTTTTCACTTTCGTTTTATTAAACACATTCCACCAAAAACATTCCTAACTATTTCATAATCTTTAATCATCTTTTATACCACACAACAATGGGTAGAAAGTATTTAATCATCTGGCAAATTAACACATCAGCTATAACAGGCTGAATCTAGCCCTATTTATGTTTGTATACTATAATTATTTTGAAGTGCTGTAAAATAAAGAGTATTAGCACTTAAAGCCATAGTATCTCTAACTTACCACTAACAAAAATGACATTGCCACTGTAGTAAGGCCAACCTCCTTGTTGTTTCGTCCCATGGCGCCATTCAATAACTGCTGAGTAGATGGAAAGGCGATTCCCATCCTGGTCCATCTAAAAATCATCATACCCCCTTATGGCATCAGTTTATTGTCGCTGAGGTTCTCAAAATCGTCCCCTTCACTCCACCGCACCACGGCAAACCTCCTCTCCATGTGCTAAATTATATAAAAACATGGTTTGGCTTAGCAATCAATAAATGAAACAGAAAATGTTAACAAGCTAACTTTAAACATCAGTTTTCTGCCAAAAAACACTTCTACTATTCAAAGTATCTGCATCATGTGTCATGTCAAATGTTTCATCATTTTGTTGTCTGAATTGATAGTATCAAGAACATATTATCTGAAACTGGCTTTATCTACATCTGAGAGTGTGACAAGGGTCCAGTGTTTCCTATTAACAAACCGTAGAGAGATCAGGAAGCATTACTGGCTACAAGATGTTCTGGACCATAGTTTATTTGGTCAAATGCTGTGCCGCCAAATATAGGCGATCTCATGGTCTGCGTCTACTGGGCTACATGGTGCCCATTAACCTTAAAACAGAGGTATTAATGCGAAAGACTTGGAGAAAGAAAAACATAGAGAAAGCAAAAAAGAGAGATGACATTTCTCTTTTCCTAGACATTTTTTGAATGCATTCATGTGGGATTGAAGTTGTGCTTGCATGGCTGTTATTAATGTTACTAATGTTTATATTCAGCAACTATGAAAAGCTAATGGAAGGCTATGACCCCTGAATAAGATGAGGTCCCAGTGAGATTCACAAAACACTGAGCACAAACAAAGAAATAACATAATGCACGCACAACCGTACCCACAGACACACACACTCAACACACATTCCCAAAACAAATTCCCAATAGACCGTCATAAAATAATGCACTGCCAAAAAAAAATCACTTTTTAAATACCTAGGTCTGTAAATTAATACATTATAATATATTATAATACATACAGAGATGGAAAATGTTACTGTAAGGGGTTGAAAACTAGTTTATATTTGAGAATTTAACGGAGGCATCCCTTATTCTTTTATTGCTTTTTACAAAGGGTTCAGGAGTAAGAGATTACAAAAAAACAGTAGTAAAAAATATGATTGCTTCTTGGATTCATTTTAAATGTAAGAAAATAAGCGCACTAAATTGTTTTCATCTGTTGGATGTTTGATTTTTTTTCTTTTAATGTCTTAAAAATTCAGCAATCGTTGGAGAGGCACTAGTAGAACCCAGGCACAGAGCTCCAGTTTTGGAGGTTTTATTCATTCCTTCAATTTTAACAATAGACAGGTAGATCCCAAACATAAAGCTACTAAACAAAAGGTTAGCAAACACACATCCAATAAAACACAAACTCTAACAGAAGCGACAACAAGGAAAGAGACAAAAATGCAGGCGGCAGGACAATTGAGTACGAGCAGACAGGGCGAACGAATAGAAACACAGACTAAGAGACAAAGACAATTAACAAAGGAAACACAGTTAAACATGGCGCTTGATCGGCACAAACTGGAGGCGATGAAAATCTGACAAACACAACAATGCTTCCACAAAGACTTAACTCAAAAGACTGAAATATATAAGGTGATTGACAAGACACAGGTGAAAACAATACACCCCTTACGAAAAAAAGTATATTAAAGTATACTATAAGTATACTGCAAAATGGATAGTACACTTTTAGTTTACTTTTGATATACTTTTAAGAAGTATGCTTAGAAAAAAGAATATTCAAGTATACTATAAGTATACTACAAAATGGGTAGTACACTTTTAGTTCACTTATGATATACTTTCAAAAAGTACATTTAGAAAATAGTTAACTTACTTGAACTTTTAAGTACACTACCAAATAGATTTTTTTTTACACATTTCTTCTGGAGATGTACATTTTCTTTTATTATACAGCAAAAACAGTCAAAATATTTTTAAAGTAGATTACAAGTATTTTTTTTAGATCCATCTTGTATATTCTAATACTATGAAATATTATGCATTGCACATTATTTTTTTTGTTACTGAAGCTGCAATCATAATTACTGCCAAACATTTTGGAGCCCTATATTCATATACTATACTAATAATAATCAATTGGAGTATTAATAAAAATGTCAATGAACTAATTCCGCCTTTGCTGTATGTATTGTGAGGAACATTTATAAGTCAGATATGAATAAAAGCCCCGGACAGACAGGACATATATTTGAACATATTTTACATGCATTAACTGAGAAAAATGACCAATGAAGCATCAGAAGAAGACGGATGGAGGCGGAGCTGATGAGTGACGTCACTTCCTGTTACATGCGCGCGAGCAAAACATCATATGTTGAACCTGAGATATTTTAGCATGTTTCAGGCGCCATAAACTACGCTTTAAACTCGAGCACGCAGGTGTAAGGATTCCAAAAAGGACCAAGTACAGATGGAATTAACAGGTGAGTTTGAGCTAAATTCTAACTTTATCTAGGCCTATATGAGATAACAGCTAACTAGCTACTTGGCTATGGTTAATGCTAACATCAACATTAGCTAGATAGCTACTTACGTCTGAGTATGTAAGAAGACAAGACGTAACTAGCGCTTGTTAACAATTACTTATCTTTATCTTTTGTTTTTCAGGTAACTGGTAGCTACAGTTACTAATTAGGCAAGGTTGCTAGGTAGCTTGTTTGTTAGAGGCAGGGAACAAAAATCACCCTGTACTTTATCCTAATAAGCCATATACCCACTAGTTTGCTGATAACATTTTTTTTTCTTGATGCTGTGTGTTATAAATTGAAACACGCTGGGTGTTTATACAATGTTGCATTTAACTGGCTATACTAGTATAAATTAAATGATGTACCTTACCCTTTCTCATTTCTCCAGGCTTCAGAGGAAGTTAATGTCAATGCAGAATACTCTGTATCTGATCCCAACAGCAAAGAGACATACCCAATCTCAGTAATGAAGAGGATGATGACATACACAACCCCAACAGCATGGAGGACAATGTACACTGTTAAAACCACAAGATCTCGGAAGAACCTTTGGAGGTCCTAGAGGAACCTGGGGGCTCCTCCAAGAACTCAAACGTTCTTCAATGCTCTTAGAGGTGCCTGCATGAACTTTTGCGATTTCTCAGTATGAAAATTGGTTCCTCAAGGAACCCATTTGAATTAAGGTTCCTAGAGGATCTTTAGGCTCCATTTGGATGTCCAAACCAATACATTGTTACATTTATATGTTCAATAATAATGACTATATATAGACGAATGGGTAACATTTACAGATATTTGCAATATCCAGCATAAGACCAATACATTGTTACATTTATATGTTCAATAGTAATGACTATATATAGACGAATGGGTAACATTTACAGATATTTGCAATATCCAGCATAAGACCAATACATTGTTACATTTATATGTTCAATAGTAATGACTATATATAGACGAATGGGTAACATTTACAGATATTTGCAATATCCAGCATAAGACCAATACATTGTTACATTTATATGTTCAATAGTAATGACTATATATAGACGAATGGGTAACATATACAGCCGTACGGAATATATGGACAAAAGCCTATAAGAATAAGAAAATATTTTTATCTCAACCAAATAAAATGTTGCTCTGCAAAGCGTTTATATGCTGATTTTTAAATGTTATGCATGACAGATAAGCTACCTTGATTGATTTGAATATTATTATTACTTCTTATTTTGAAAACGTGTTGCTTCTTAATGTTTTATTGTAAGCCCTTATTAATAAGTGTAACAAGCGAGATTCCATCTCTATAGTCTATAGTCCACCTTTTCCAAAAACAAGGGAATGCCCTGTTTGTACGAAATATAGTCTGTTGCTTTTTTCAAAAAGAGATGCTTGTGGTCTACAAATGTCCATTCTCATTAGATTATTGAGTGTAAAAACTGGTCGATATCGGTATTAGTTTGTGAACTTGAGACTGGCCACACAGAGGTGCATGTTTAACTGCAACCGCATGTATACTGAAGCACTTGAACGAGTGCTAAGAAAATGAAAATAAGCGAGGCAAGCATTTATTTTTCATCGGGTCCAGCGAATTTCATTGTCTTTCAAAAACACTTCGCGCGCATGGAATCTTTGAAAAGAGTGGAGCAGTGCTCGAGCATCAGTTCGGTACACAACAACGAAGGTGAGTTTAACTATTTAACAAGCTGTTACAAAGACGTTATAACTAAATATGTTTAATGTTTCAAGGTTTTGATTTAGACTTCGTTTAAAAACTATAGGATTTGTAATCATTACATGATTAACATAACAGTAAATACTTTTGTGAGTGTTATTTGTATTTTAACGAGTTCGGGCAGTTCGGTCAGCCCAGCTCTTCTGAGAGAAGCCACTTTAGTATCAGTTACTGAAGCTCTGATAAAAAGTAGCTAATTCGCACATTATGTGACACATTATGTAACCTTTGATTTTGTAGCTTTATTTTGTAGTTATGATTTCATTACTGTTATGTTCAATTTTATGTTTTTATTTAAGTTAAAATGTAGGCTATGCCTTATAGTTAGGCAACGGTATTTCTAATAAGCCGTTGCTAGCAAATTAGCAGTCTCGTGCGAGTGGCGGGAGTTTCTTTGAAGTTAAAGACAGTCATCTAAATAGTTCCCAGCAATTTGTATCTTTCTTTGTTATGAATGCTAAATTGTTTAATACAAATTGTCATTTACACATTACAAATGTCTGACTTATTCCACAGAATTTTTATTCCACTCCGGTACATTGTCCAATAAGTGACATATCCTGTGCTTTTGCAAACATGGTTTATCTGTTGTAATGATGTAGTGGACTGCTGGATAGATTATAGCCCTTTTGGTCAATAAAATCAACTAAGTCTTTCCATTTGTTTACACAGATTTCTGTTTTCGTTTTTTAGCATGGCTGATGTTTCTAAATAGACTTTCGAAGATGTCATACATTGGCTTGAGATGAATGGATTAGAGGATCACATATCAACATTCCAAGGTTTTTAGAAGAAATCATGGCAACTTCATTTAACTGTCCTTTATGCAACAAAAACTTATTTTCATTGATAAAACAAATCAGGCACATCGGGCTGTATCACCAAAATGAGCCACATTTTTTATTAACATGTGGTCTAAATGGATGTATGAAATCCTGCCGTTGCTTCGCCTCATATCGAACCCATATATATAGAAGACACAGAGAATTAGTGTTAGGTGCCAATCCATCTGACTCTGAATGCTTAATGGATCATCAAACTGAAGAGGACACTACAGCTGATCCTAATGAAGATTTTGCTCATGAACTGCCTAAACACAATGTTGTACAATCTGTGAGCCACAAAACAGAGGACCTTGTCAGTGGCCTTAAACGTAATCTCTGCCTTTTCATTCTCAAAGTTAGAGAGAAGCACTGTGTTCCCGCTGTTGTGCATGCAAGCATAGTAGAAGATCTTCGGACAATTTTTGACTCTTTTTTGACTCACTACACTGAAGCAATAAGGTTTCATTTCAATAAGATCAACATCAATGTTGACGACGAGGATGATTTGAGTGAACTTTTAAGCCAAACAAAAGTTTTTGAGGAACGTATTAGAGCCATAAATACTGAGTGGGCCCTGGAAAAATATTGCTGCCATGAACTTGGGATGGTAAAGCCAATTGAGATCCATTTAAAAAGTGAAGATAAAACAAGCAGGGCCACATTTCAATACATCCCGCTTCTTAACATTTTACAGAAAGTTGCTGAAAGTGAAGATGTCTGGGCAATGCTAAACAAAGATGATGACCCTAGCAATGATGATGTACTTCGAGACTTCACTGATGGCGATATCTGCAAGAGTAACCCTTTGCTTTGTCAAAAAAACACTCTCCAACTTAAATTCTATTTGGATGAGTTTGAGGTGGTAAATCCCCTGGGGTCAAAGAAGGGAAAACACAAACTGACAGCAGTTTATTTCAAAATTGGAAACTTATAGATAGCAAGTTTTTATCAGAGCTACAAAACACATACCTATCTACTCTTGTTCAACACAAGCTAATTCAAACAGGGTTTACTGATTATGATGAAGTATTTCAACCGCTACTGTCTGATGTTAAGATTCTGGAAACACAGGGAGTGTCTTTGAAATATGATGGAGAGGAAAGGATCTTTCGTGGTACCATAGCTACTGTCTCAGCGGATAACTTGTCAGCACACGCAGTTGCTGGCCTAACTAAAACATATAGCTCAGGGAGAATCTGTCGTTTCTGTAACGCCACCAAGCAGGACATTTCTAAGAAATTTACTGAAGATGAATTTATAATGCGAAACTCAGCGAATTATAGTTACCAGTTAGAGGCAGTGGAAGCAAATCCAGAGAATGCTGTCATTTATGGAATTAGGAATGCATGCTGCTTCTCAAAGTTGAAGTTTGTGCCTTCTCCCATTGTTTATTTGTTTCCACCAGATATAATGCATGATTTCCTCGAAGGCATTATCCCAGCCATTCTCATTTTAGTGTTAAAACAGCTGGTGAAGGAGAAACAAATAAAATTGGCCCAGCTCAACTATGAGCTACAACATTTCCATTATGGAGTGAACGACAGAGCGTCCAAACCCCCAACCATACCTGAGCATGCATTGAGACCCACTGGACGTCTTCCAGGCACTGCCACAGAGAAATGGACCCTCTTTAGGTTACTGCCACAGTTGATTGGTAACCAGATTCATGGATGTGGTGCATGGGATGTTTATCTACTTCTGAGAGAGATTGGTGACATCATCATGGCCCCCATTGTGAGAAAAAGCTGGTTACCATACTTGGAGGAGAGCATCACAGTTTTTCTTGCCCTTGTTGAAGATGTATTTCCTGGGAAACATATTCCAAAAATGCACTTCTTCATGCACTATCCGAGACTTCTGATGGCATATGGACCACTGATCCATGTCTCGTGCTTACGGTTTGAGGCCAAGCATCAATATTTCAAAACTATAGCACAGGCAGGCCGCAACTTTAAGAATATTGCCAAAACACTTGCCAGGAGACATCAGATGCGACAGTGTTGGGAACAGGCAAACAATAGCTGCTTAGGACAAAAGTTCTTGCTCACTGCTGATACCCGAGATGTACCCGTACATTCCCTGCCAGAGTCCCTCACCAGAGCTCTGCAGTGCAACCTTGGAGAAAATGTAACACTTCACCATGTCATTAAAACCAGGTCCATTACTGTGGATAATGTAGCATACAAGACGGGCAGCTGTCTTGTTGTTGAAACTGCCCATGCAGAGGGTATTCCAGTGTTTATGAAGATTTACCACATTTTTGGAGTCTTGGGCAGCTGGCATATATGCGGAAAAATCCTAAGAACCTCCAGTTTTAATGGCCATCTACACTGCTACATGGTTGAGGAAGACACACACTGGATAGTGGCGTTGCCCGGTGAAGAGCTATAGCTTTCCATGGTCTGGATAGTTACTTCAATTTGGATGGCAGACTCACAGTTACACTTCGACACAGTATATAAAGGTTATTCAACTAATTAATTAGTCATTTAAGATAATTATATATACCTTAATGTTACTGGCATACAAACAAACAGAAACCATTTCAGCTTAAATGCAGGAATCATAAAGTACGCCTATTGCATGTTTACCAGTATTTCTCTCTGTCATTTGCAGATCACATTATCGATGGTGAGACCCTCCTTTCCCTGAGTGAGAGAATGATTGACAAATTATTCCCTATCATCAAGACACAAGTAAAATTCATCAAATTACTTGCTAATTTAAAAGGAAAAGATCTCCCCAAATTCACTGGAAGGTGAAATTTATATTGCAATTGTGATTACATGTTTTACTCATAAATACAATGTTCATTCCACAGAAACGTGACACAGTAAGACAACTAAGATTAATCATACGTAATGTTTCAGCTCACCTCCTCCTGAAGAAAGTCCAGCATTAGCATGGCCTAATTTCTTTCAACTACCAGAGTTTCCAACTGTCCTGAAGCGCAAACTCATGGAAGAGAGTTTGGACTTTCATACCCCTGCCTACAGATCAAAGTGGAGGTCCCAGATCATACAAGTTCTGTTTGACACAATGTGTATGTACACATGGTACGTATAGCCTGTGGCAATGTTTTGTAGTGACACTGGGTTTCGCCACGGCAAAATAATTAGAACTACAGCTAAGAAAAATAGAGAACTCAACAAAACTGCATATTTCAGGTCAATGTATATCAAAAGCATGTCTTTAACTTAAACTGGTGCTTTAATCATGATCAAGTGTCCAAATAAGAACTGTACTAGCCTCATTGAACGTTCCTTAATTCAGCTATACAGCAAGCTAAACATTTTGATTAATCAGTCATTTAAATAATAAGCTCTGTTGTTCTTTTCAAAGGTATCCAACCAGTAGGCAGTACCATGATGTTTGTGCTACTCTTGTATCTAAACATGCTTTTCTCCGAGATCGGACAGGACAAGGATATGTAAGTCAACTATTAAAGGTCCAGTGTGTAGGATCTCTAGTACCAAAGCAATTTGCTGTGAATTTCCTTTTATTTTCCATGTACTATCTTTCATAGGAGTCTTGGTTGGGAATGTTTAAAAATAAGTTTAAAAAGGAGCGAATCCCACTTGTCAGTCCTGAGGTAGATTTTCACAGAGCAAAGCATGGAAAAAGGAGGTTGTCAATGTCTCCAGCAGAAGGGAACTCATCACAGGCACAACAACCAGCTAAGAAAGCCATGGTAAGTGTTCATTATTCTCTTTACAAGTGGAAATTAAAATTACGAATAACCTCTGATGAAATTAAACCCATAGTTTGTTTTGCCTGATTTTTACAGCTCGCATTATGACATTGTTACTGTTGTCAACCCTTACAGTTTACTTTATCTGATTTTCTTTTTCGTTCACAGATGTCTGATGGCAAGGAAGCTGTGATTCAAGTCCACACATCTGCAACCTCTGCTATCAAGGTAACCACCGTAAAGCCTGCTGCACACTACGAGCTTCTGACCAAAGCTGTGTTCAGAGTAGCCTACTGGACATCCGACCTTTTCTTCTATATTAAGAAGATGTCATATGCATTTTACAGGGAATTGAAGACAGCTATAGCATTCAGATGCATGTCGCAAGAATGAAAGAGGAGTGCAAAAAAGCCCATCCAAACATCGACATCCTGAAGGAGAAAATGAAGAGGACATTCGCTGAGAGAGTCGGTTTCATTCAAAGCCACTCCACCAGTGACATTCTTCAGGAGTTCCCAGCTTTACAGCATATCAGCATTGTGAGTTCAATGTAGTAGTACAGTTTAATTTTTAATCCGTTTTCTTAAATTTGACAAATTTGTAATGTATAGAAATACTCTTTTAGATTTTAACTGAAATTGAGCACATCTTCAAAGTTGATGTGGACAAGAGGTTGCTGGAAGGCTTTGGGAAAGCAGCAGACAAAATTATTGCAGAGGCCAAAAGGAGGAGGCTGGGCAAGGAGATTCTACTCCAGTACCAGACGGCACTCAGTCAGGAGTGTGAGGAGACACACAAAGGTATTTAGAACTATTTGACATTCTTCAAATACATTTTGCCACAATTGCTATAAATACTGTTAACGTATTTTTTTCTTCCTTTTAGGACACTCCGTCTGTGCTGCAATACTCTTGCTCCCCTACCTGTTCCATGAAAATCCAGACAGGCTCTATGTAATTGACAAGGTAAGAGCACTACCAGTCATTCACCGCCCATCATAGGTAGGGATGTTGTATCTCTGTTGTGTTTCGTTTGTTTTGATGGAATTCTGGAGTGTACTCCTTTGGTGATTCATTCCCATCATTCGGTGCAACATTTACCATTTATAGGATTTTATGCTTAATAATCTTGGCAATTAATTATTTCTCACAGTATAAGGGATGTATTTTTTTATTGCAAAGACACATTGCAAATGTCATTAATTTATTTGTTGTGTGCTTTTAATAGGTGGCAAATGCTCCTACCCCTGTGCTGCTGATAAGTGGGAACCCCTTCAGTGCTGGATGTGAAATGTCCCTTCGCATAGATGGAATGGACATTGTGAAGCCAGAGGACATCTCAATGGGAGTTGGTGCCCTACTGGGGATCTATTTCATATTTGGAGTTAAATATGCAGAGAATGTAAAGAAGACTCTAAATTTTTTGCAGTGCATGGTTGGTATCAACTCAAATGATAAAGTACCCATAGGGGTAATTAAAATGGTAAAAGCCTTGCTCTGAATGTATTATCTAGTATTTTGTATTATATGTAAATATTTATTGTTGCAACTTAAAAATGCTCAACGCGCAATCATTATTGTTGTATTGTTCAAAATCGGGTGTGTAAATTAAAACTTGCTTAAAAACATCTGAGGTTTCATCATTTTTGTTACTTTTGTTACTACCACTGTTACTACTATATTTTCTACTATATATACTACTACTATATATATATATATATATATATATATATATATATATATATGTATACTACTAGAGGAAAGGTTCTTCCCAGAGCTCCCAAAGGTTCTTCCCAGAGCTCCCAAAGGTTCTTCCCAGAGCTTCAAAAGGTTCCTCACAGAGCTTCCAAAGGTTCCTCACAAAACTGCCAAAGGTTCCTCACAGAACTAACAAAGGTTCCCCAAGTAACCTTGTGAAGGGGTTCTTCTAAGAACCCTTCCATGAAGGTTCCTCCAAGCACCATAAAAGGTTCCCCCACAGTTTCAAATTGAAGAACCTCCAAAAGTTCCTCAAAGATCTTTTTCTTTTAACAGTGTACCTGATCCCAGCAGTGAAGAGGAAGACGTAACTGATCCCAGCAGTGAAGAGGAAGACGTACACAATCCGAACAGTGAATGGGGCGACAATTCATCTGCCTTGGTATGTTTCACTCAAGTGTGTATTTGGAATCCTAATTTAATATTGCGCAATTTCACAAATTCCGATTAAGGGTTAAATATATTAATCATGTTTGCTTGTTGTCTTGTGTTTTTTTACAGGGCATGCTAGGGAGAAATTTGAAGAAATAACAGTGCAAGATGTCCGGAGGACAACAATGAATGCTTCAAACAAGTAAAGGCAGAAAAGATGTGAGCATGCATTTCATGTACAAAAAAGAAGCATATTGTTAAATAAAATAACCATGATTATTTTAACGTTTAGAGTTCAAAATAGTTCTACAATTAAAAAAATATATATGTATATATCAACATTTTAAGTGTTCATAGCTGGTTTATCCCCCTTTAATGTAGCTTTGACAATATTATCTCATGAAAATATTTATGAAAATATTTATCTGTTTCGCAATAAATGTGTCTAAGTCACATTGTGTGTCTTGCCTCTCAGATTTGATTAGGTATTTTGAATATGTACTGTATTTCCTTTATTTTAAAGATGTTAATTACACTTGAAGACAAAAGTATATTTTAAAGTTTCAAGTGGAACTCCTACCAGACACATGGCACTGATTGTTAGAGTATTGTTTAATGTTCACTTGACAAACATGGCTTGTACAGTTAAACTATGTGTTAAAATCTATTAGTAAATCATAGTAAATTGACATTTATTAGGTTTACTTCTTGAAGTACTTACATGAGTTGAAAGTGCACTTGACAGTATTCAAATGTATACTTAAGTACTTCAAGAAGTGTACTTCATGAACTGAAAGTGCACTACACAGGTTACTTTTAAGTATACAAAAGTATACTTTTAAGTACTTTAAGAAGTCTACTTCATAAACTAAAAGTACACTACACGGGTTACTTTAAAGTATTTAAAAGTATACTTAAAATAAACTATAAGTGTACTCTAAAGTGTACTAAATAAACTAAAAAGTGGGCCAATTTAGTCTACTTAGTATAAAAATAGTATATAAATAAGTACACTTCTAGTATACTTTAAGTACCTTAATAATAATATACTTTTTAAACTTAAGTATACTCACAAAAATAAACTTAAAGTATACTTTTTTTTCGTTAGGGACACTGATGAGATGGGAACAAAACTTGCTAGATACACTAATGACCTACCTGCTAGATACACTTTTACCTTTTAACATGCTGTATAAAGACTATCCATTGTATTTTATTTAGTTGTTATTGCCAAATCAATTACCGCTATTACCGTCAACTGACCTACTTATACCTCATCCTATATTATCTGTATATTGACTCTCCACTTGATCCGGTATTTCCTTGTAGAATCCCACTGCTATTTGCACTCTTCTATTTATCGATGTATCTTGGCCAGGTCGCTGTGATCCGTGGACTGATTATTATTATAATTATTATTTTCGCTAAATCATCAAAACGAAAACCACCATTGTTTGTGTCCAGTTTGTCCTAGCACACACGCAAACACGTAGCAAGTTTAGAGACATGATACAAAACCACCTATCACTGATCGCTAGAACAGTAGTTGCCAATACAGAGTAACGATCTCAGATTAAGGGGTCTATTTGAAGCCTTCTATTTATCATGTAGCATTACCTATTTAACTATTCTTAAAAACAATCTAAATTAAGTATAAAAATGAAGAGATGATAAAATATCATTAATTAACAACAACTGTTTATTTAGTGGCAGGAAACATGTGTAACATATTCCATTCTCTTTCTTAGAGACACAACATAAACCATAGTAGCCTATGCTGGGTTTTTGAAAACTGCTAATAAATAAACAAGTGGCTGACTGCCCCACATGGGATAACAGGCTCTGATAGCTAGAGGTTCATCTGCGATGATGTTTAGCTGCTGATGTCACCGCCACTATGTTCCCTATCTTCATCCAACAACTCTGCATACATCTCATTCAAGGAGCCAGTTTGTGTTTTTTTCGCTGGGGGTTCAGAGGCAGGCGCATCATAATTCTGCTGCTCTTGTCCAGAAGCCAAGACATCAGAGAGCAGACTATGTATCTGGGGCCTATCTTTATACTTTTTAAATTAACAAGAAAAACAAAAACATTAATGCAATTATTTTTTTAAATCAGAATCAGAAATATTATATCCCCACGGGAAAATTAGGTTAAGTTACAGTTCCTCCATTCTAGAAAATAAATATGTAAAAGGATAGAGAAATCATATGAAAAAAAGAATAAGACACTTTCTATTATTTAATGCTTTTTGTAAGTTATACTTGGCTCTTGCTTTGCTTGGTCATAGTCTTGGCCTGATAGCATAGCCTACTGCAAATTTGTTTTATACCGTCATCTTATTATTATTTCTTCTTCCAAAAGCTTTAACAAATTTAAAAGAAATGCCAGCCTACACAAATGACAAAAACAACACTGTGTTAATTTAATGATGACATTTTCAGCAAAAGCGTATTTTAAGCATCATTAAGGCCAAGCTTACGGAGCCCTGGAGGTGACATGAATCATTTATTTTTTATCTCGTGGCCACGACTTACTAACTCGTGGCCACGACTTACTAACTCGTGGCCACGACTTACTAACTCGTGGCCACGACTTACTAACTCGTGGCCACGACTTACTAACTCGTGGCCACGACTTACTAACTCGTGGCCACGACTTACTAACTCGTGGCCACGACTTGCTTATCTCGTGGCCACAACTTACTAACTTGTGGCCACGACTTGCTCATCTCGTGGCCACGACTTACTACTTCCTGTCCAACGTTTTTGTAATGGACTGTATGACATTTCCTTGAGTTTGATTAGCGGTAAGAATGGATAGAGATTCACTGATTTCTTTTTACTTTAATTTAGGGATGAGTTATAAAGACATTCTAACTACCCTTGCTTTACGGGGCTACATTATCTGTAAGAGGCATCTAATCAGAATATTAAGAACATTAGGGCTCTTCAGGCATCAATACGCTAATCTGCAAAGTGTCATTGATTTCATAATAAATCAACTGCAAGGTCCTGGAAGGCTTCATGGATATAGATGGATGTATGCCAAGTGCTTGGATTCAGGAATTCGAGCAAGGAAAGAAGACGTGCGGATCATTCTGGCTGAGCTTGATCCTGTAAACTCTCAAGCTCGCCGTAGACGGAGACTCAACCGGAGACAATATTTTTCCCAGGGTCCTAATTTCATTTGGCACATCGATTCGTATGACAAACTCAAGCCATATGGAATATGCATTAACGGCTGTATCGACGGATATTCCCGTAAGATTGTTTGGCTGAAGTCAGCCTATACAAGCAGCGACCCTCGTGTCATTGGAAGCTACTTTGTTGGAGCCATGCAAGAGTTGGGAGGTGGCCCAAGGCTTGTACGCACTGACATGGGCACTGAAAATGTGGTGGTGAGAGACATTCAACGTAATTTGCGTTCAGATGGCGAGGACATTTGGGCAGGAGAAAAGAGCTTCATTGCAGGGGCAAGTACAGCCAACCAGAGGATTGAGAGTTGGTGGGGAGTTATGAGAAAAGAAGGTGTAGAGTATTGGATACAACTTTTTGGGCAGCTTAAGGATGAAGGGCTGTTTGCAGGAGACTTTGTGGACAAAGCACTAATGCAGTTTTGCTTCATGGGTACCATCCAGGTAAGAGAAAATGTACTGTATTTTAACTAAGCCTCCTAAAAGGCTTGATTACTAAGGGCAGTTTATATTTCCTTTTACTATAGATATTTCATTGACAAATTTAATTTAAATTGATCAACTGTAGAATTATAAAATAGACAGGTTACTTGTTAAATTTGATCAATCAGAAGTTGCTTCAAATCCCAAATTAACACCTAGGAAATTGTATTCATGTCTGTCATGTCATGAAAATATGTTTAGTTAGCTATATGTAGTATGATTTGATTCCTATCACTTTGGTTGGCAATTGTTGTATAAAATATTGTTTATTAATACATTTTACTTTGACTCACTCCTTTCACTTTATAGGATGAATTAAATAAAATCAAAGATGTTTGGAACTCTCATCGCATAAGGCCCTCAACCAACATTAACGTTCCAAGTGGAATACCTGGGATTATGTACCTGGCACCTCACTTGTGGGGTGCTGAAGACCTAATTGTTTCACATCATACTAATGAGTTGCATGTCTGCCAAGAGGTCTGCAAATCCCTTACCTCTTTACCATGTGATGAGGACATGTTTGATTTATGCACAATCACTATGGATGAATCAGGCCTGGGGTTTCCCAAAAATATGTCTGAAGCACTTGACTTGTACATATTGCTGAGAAGCAACATACGTCCTCAACTAATTGAGTAGATTCCTGGACCTCCACTCGATCCAACCACACATGGACATGCACAGATGTTTGAATGCATCTGCTTCGTCTACTGTCTGAATTTGCTGTGCTTTGGTGTGCTGTGTATCCTTCAATTGCCAATAGTAAACTCTGTAGCTACCCTGGTTATAAAATACTCCATGCTTCGTATACTGATGTCCATTTGTATATTTATTCCTTCTCAAACTTTTCTAAAACACCTTGGAACACCATGAAAACAGTTTGCCTTGTAAACCAGCTGTGGAAAATTAACATGATCTGAAATGTTCGTCACTTTACCGTTATCTACAACTATTTTTCCTCTTCTGGCACTCGACTCTAACCTAACTTCCTGTAGTGTATCGTGAACTTCCTGTAGTGTATCAAAACAAATGTTCTTAGCTGTAAATATAATAAAAAACAGTATGACAAGAGTTCCACTCATTAAATGATCAACATTAAAATAAACAGGAAATTATAACAGCTTAAACTGAAATTAGTCAGCAATCATAAACGTTGCGCACGTTTACTTTGTTGTTGCCATGGAAACGTGTATACAGATTTCCAGCGTCAGATACAAACTCTGCTCCAAACAGCTCTAAATTAGTACTATGCTATTGTGCAGATATTACCGTACCACAGAATAATTTGTTCATTTTGCAATGGATCATACCATTAAGCAAATTAAGTTGAAAAGAATCAGCCTTCGCTGATTTACAGACAAGTTGTTAAAAATAAACTGTAATAATATTCTACAACACCAGATGTCGCTGTTTTTTAAAATCTTTATACGTCTGAAAACAAGGCGTGCACGTTGTTACGCATGGTCAGTACAACACTTCAAGAGCATCGAGGCAGCTAGTGTGTCGACTCGTGTGATCAACTTATGGTAAACGTGGTAAATATGATTATATTTTTCTTTTGGCACAATATAAAATGTTTATTTGTACCTAGAAATGTGAACGCAATTTTTGATCGTATTGATTGCAAACTATATTTCCAACGTTTATGCTATTCGATTTCGGCAGTATGCTTTTTTATGCTGTTTTTCAGTTTGTCAAATTGGCGCCTACTGTAAAAAGTTGTATTAGATTTGCCTCGACAATATTAACAGTGATTGTTAATTACAAATTATATGTTGGTAGGGTTTATGTTTACGATACGCACTCAGATCAATATAACACTTATTTATTCTAACTCTCTTCACAGGGCTAATAAGGCAAGGAAACAGAGTGCTTTAGTTTTTAGATTGTCCACACAACAACTATGGTTAATTCAATGACCACATGTTAACCACTGTGAAGAATGTATTGGTTGTGCACCGTATCTACATACATAGTTATTACAGTATGATAACACCTCTTCTTGCTCCATTACAGAACAATGAGCATATAACAATGGATGACAGATTGAGGGCCTTTTTGACCGAACGGTCAATTGATGAGGAGTCAATTCAGAAATTGGAAATGGAAAATGTAAGCAAGATGTCATCATTGTACATGCTGCCCATTGCCTTTACCGTAGTTTTGCATTATGCTACTGCATTTTGTTTTTCTTATCACTGTAATTAACATCACACTTATAGCGGGGATGTATCATCATGCTTCACATGCATACAGATGTAAGCACCAAAGTACTGTTATGTTTACTTTTTCAGAATTGTCCATGCATCATCTACAGAAGTGAATGTGCAAAAATAAATGTATTCATGTCTGTCTAAAAATGTGAAATTATTTTAACAACATTAATAGAATTTAAACATTTTTGTTTGGGCAGATTGATGCTTCTGTCATCCCCCTGATGGCAGACAGTGATTTGGCAAAGTATATCCCCAAGAGTGGAGATAGGATTGCAGTTGTAGCCTTCAGCAGACAAGTGCATGCATCTGCTGCCTCAAAAACCAGGAAGGAAACTCTATTAGGAAGGCTTCGAAGCAGGTTGTCATCGGGAGAAGAGAAATTGGCGAGTCGGGATAAATCTGAAAATATCGGAAATACCAATGCAAAAAAGAAAGAGAAAAGAGTTGAGCTTGGATGGTTAAACTTTTCAGATGCAGAGCAGCGTTACAAGCAAGTCAGGTCAATTAAGGGTGGCGGAACTCGACATCTCAAATTAGATAGAAACACAACAGTGGAGGAAATCAAAGGTTTCGCAGAGAATCTTTTTTTTCCAAATGGATTGGCGCAAAAAAGGAAGCTAGAACATTATTCAACTGAAATCCAGTGCTCACAAACGATAGTAGACAATTCAAAAACTGTTGAGGAAGTATATTTACAAAGTAGAGTGAAAATACTCAGGCTTTATCTGTGTACCAGAAAAAATGAGGTTGCTACTCAAGAAATAAATGGAATGACAGAAAGTGAGGTTCAACCAAGCTCTTCACAAACATCGATCACAACTGAGATGACTGGAGTAGGACCTACCAAAGACGTGCCCAGCCATTCTGTTCCAGACAACCTGTTAAGCACCGCTATGGAGGAGATAAATTACCCATTAGAAGTGGAATTCATTGATTCAATACCCGGTCTCACTCCTAGTAACACATTGCAAAGTTCCAGTGCATTGTCGCAGCAGAGTGAATTAACAG
This sequence comes from Dallia pectoralis, assembly GCA_029465975.1. Taxonomy (NCBI): domain Eukaryota; kingdom Metazoa; phylum Chordata; class Actinopteri; order Esociformes; family Umbridae; genus Dallia; species Dallia pectoralis. The sequence goes on from CM055730.1 coordinate 25,190,714, forward strand.
TCGATTTGACTATTTCAGATTCTTCAGACGTTATGTTTCTTAGGGAACATCAGCTGAATGAAGTGCTCCTACATGATGATGACGACAATGAAGTACTTCTTGGAAGGCATGCAAATGATGAAATAACTGAAGAACTGGATGACACCGTGCCATGGAATGAGCAACCTGCACAACCTTATGATGAATCTGAACCAAGTCCTGTAACACTGATTTTTAGGAGGGGCAATTGCCTTACTGATATGATTAAAGCATTCACTGACCCAGACATATTAAGTACAGAATTATTCTTTAAAATGAGGCTACCAAATGGAAACTTGGAAGAGGGAGAAGGAATCGGTGTGTTCAGAGACTGCCTAACTGAGTTTTGGACAGAATTTTACAACAGGTGCACATTAGGTGGTGATGCAAAAGTTCCATTTATTAGACACGACTATCAACTTGAGGAATGGCAAGCTATTGCCCGAATCCTTTTGAAAGGTTGGAAATCAGCTCGCTACTTCCCAGTGCAGCTAGCAGCCCCCTTCCTCGAGGAGGTTCTCTATGGTAAAACCTTAAGCAGCTATAAAGACTCTTTCTTACTTTATGTCTCAGACCAGGAGAGGGAAGTTCTGCAGAAGGCTTTGGAGGACTTTGACTCTATTGACAGTGATGCGCTTTTTGAGTCATTGGAAGCACATGACTGTAACCAAGTACCAAACAAAGACAACTTGACCATGCTGTTGTCACAACTAGGACACAAGGCTCTCATACAAGCACCAATGTATGTTATTGAGTGCTGGCGTCCGATTTTGGAGAGTTTGTCAAGCACATTACCGGTTGAAACCCTGCACAGTGTGATTCGAGAGAAGACCCCAACTGCAAAAGCAGTGAAAGAACTCTTGAAATTCAAAGAACCAATGACGCCACCACAGTCTATTGTTGCACGTTACCTGAAGAGGTATGTTGGTGAATTGGATCTACCCACACTTCAACTTTTTCTTCGTTTCTGTACTGGTTCTAATCTGTTAGGAAATAATATTGAGATTGAGTTCATTGAAACCTCAGACTTTGCAAGAAGACCTCAGGCACATACATGCGGCTGCCTCCTGAAGTTGCCACAGGAGTACCAAAACTACCCAGACCTGCGCAGTGACTTTAATGCAATTTTGAAGAGCTCTGTGTGGGTGATGGACATCATCTAGACCAGAGGTTATTTGTTTTGAAGTGATGCTAAATTGAACACTCCTTGTTTACATTTCTTTCCTGACTGAATAAGTCTGTTACTAGAAAGACAGGAGGAAAAACCGTTTAAGTTTAAAGCTTCATAATCAGGAGTTGCGTACCCCAGCACAATGTTGTGATTGGTTTACAAAACGTGCTATAATGTTTGCACGGTTTGCTACGAGTTATTATGCTGTTTTTGTAGTTTTTTGGCAATGTTAAGAGTTGTAAACAATAGAAGCACTTGTTCTATGGCTTTGACTGAATAGTTATTATGCTGTTTTGTAGTTTTTTTGGCATGTTTAAGAAGGTGTGTAGTAATGTCTTCGAATACTACTCAATTATTCAATAGTAAACAAATAAAAATGTTAAGAGTTGTAAACAATAGAAGCGCTTGTTCTATGGCTTTGACTGAATAGTTATGTCCTTCAGATTCGCAAAGAATACTAAAAATATACACACAAGCATCCAATCAACTGCAGTCTTGAATATATAAAACACCAAATAAATGGATCATCTTAAGCATTTAATTGAAGAATGAAGAATGACAAGCCAATATATTTACAGTTATTATTATTAATAGATGTTGGAAAAAATTATTGTACAGCAATATATGTATTGGATTCCTTAACTGAATCTCTGTCCTCCACACAACCTACTGATTATTAAGCATTCTCTTTACAGTCCTACACAGCAAGGTGATGTCACATCAAACTCCAATGAATATCCAGATCCAGTTTTATGTTGAGGTAGTTCAGCATGAAAGACCATGTTGGTATGCTGCCCCACCATGTCCTATGCGGGAAAAAACACAATTAGTTAATGTGACGATCAAGGCCGTGTTGAGAACAATTTGAGTGGGGTGGCCAAGATGTGGCCCAGACTTGGTTTAGGGGGCCTGTAAGATCACAGATTTTTAGGGCTGGCCCCGTGGTGGCCAATCAGATTTCAGGGGTTGCCATTGCCACCCCAGACCACCTCCTGGACCCTGTTGATGATGAAGCATATTACCTAACTTGAGAGATCTGATTAAAATAAACTCTTTAAAATTAATGCTAATAAGTGAGGAACTATTAAAGTGTTTTCACCATCCGGCACATTGATACACAGGCATCTCTCCAACCTGCATTAGTTAAAAGAGTGATCTATAGGAATGATCCTGAAGGTGACTGTATCAATGCCTTTTTTAAAGAGAGCATTATGGGAGTGATCCTGTAGGTGACTGTACAAGTCATATTGTAGGTGTACATCCTTTTTAGGCAACCACTGCTCTGCAAAATACACTGATGGTACACTAGTAGTGCAGAATCTGTATTCTAACAGTGTGTAAACTTTAAACACACAACTTGCATCAGGCAAACTTACCTGTGTCATTCATTGGTTGGTGCCATGATTGAAGCACACCGGTGTTGCAAGGAGCCGTTTGAAACCGGAGTCACACCACCTGGCTGCATTCCAGGAGCACACAAGCAGGAGCATCCATTTAATTCCACAGGTTTAACGGCATGCAGCACAATCTAAAAATGAAGAACATATACTTGAGGGAAAGTTTGGATGTTTAGGCTACACATGCATTTACTTGACATTAGGAAGATTATTGTGAAACTAGGTTGAACAAAATTAAGGCAACAGCAGTAGAACATCAAAAAATATACATCTGCAAAAGCAGATATGGAACAACAAAGAGAGCATCTGCAACAGCCGAAAAAAAAAAAGCATATTGAACAAATGCACCTGAACCTGCACAGGTCTGAAACCATGATCTATTTACTACATATTAGAGTTTGGGGTATTTTGGTACTGTAGCACTGTCTGGATACACACTAAATCTGATGAAATCCAACAGGGAACAGAAAGATTAGACTACATGATGTCCTGTTGATAAATAAAATACTACAGAAAGCCAGTAACGCATGTTGATGAGCAGGGACTTGAGCATGTTTTCGGACTCAGTGTTGGACTTTCTGTCAATGTAACCTGAAGTCTATATGTTTCACTTCCTCAATTCACTAAATCTGACATTTTTGTAAAAAGGGGGAAGATTATACCGAAGTAAAGTTGGTTGGATATTCAATATTGGATATTCGATATTGGATATTCAAAGGCCGAGTTCAGGTCCGGTTTTCCCGCAAGCAGCCTCACTACACCTCAGTTATCGACCGACAGAAACCTCCGTCAGCTTATAGTTAGGGACCGTAAATAAAGTACAAGTCTCAATGTTATTAATTCAATAGCTGAAACTTGCTATGTTGCATAGCATTTGGTCTTTAAATGAATGGTTTAAAACATGTTTAATAAACTCTGTTGACAATCTCAACGTGGTTTGATAAGTCTTTGCACAAAAAAGCAATTGAGTTTTTAAACAGCTATTGAATTAATAACATTGAGACATGTACTTTATAGACGATCCATACCTATAAGCACACAGAGGTTTCTGTTGGTCGATCACCGGGGTGTAGAGTGGCTGTTTGCGGGAAAACCGGACCTGATCTGTCCGTTGAATATGCAATATCGAATGTCAAACCAACTTTACTTCTGTGAAGATTATCATACTGAAAAGGGATTCAATGTTTAACCACATACAAACAACCTAACAGCAGACTATGATTCTTTAACTGCCGCAACGGCATTTCAGAGCGTTAATGTATGTAGCCGTGACTATCCAAACTAATAATGGCTGTTAAAGTTAGCTAGCGCCTTTGAGGCTGCACAGGCAACAATTTAATAACCACTGACATACCCAAGTGAATGCCGAAATATCTTAATAGCATTAATAATCGGTCACAATGTTCGAATTAGTTCAAATAGGTTCAGAATCAGCCAAAAACGTATCCTATCTAAAAAGTTGACGATTCGCTTATTAAACATAACAAGCTAGCAATCAGCATTAACAGAATTAAAGCCACTTACCTCTATAATTGGAGATAACATTATCGTAGAAGAACTTGTATTCTTTCTCCAGCTTGGAAGACTTTACCTTGGAGTGTTTATTCACGAGTAGGGTGGCCAGCTTCAATATAGAATAATAAAGGATGCTTGCTGTTTATCACGGCTGTAGTCTTGTAGGCACTGCTGATTCAAAACAAGACGCGCTATTTTATTCTCAAATACGGGACGATTCCGTATTTAAAGGGACGGGTGGCAACCCTATTCCCGAGCCACACCATAATCTTGACCAACTTTCGGGAAATGCTCACTGTCGAGCAATAATAGGCAGTCATGAACGCAATAACCTAAAGATGTATACTGCTTCAGCAATTAATGGCGGCTACTTCCGCTTTCTATTGTGATGCAATAAAAGCCTATATTGGACAGGAAGTGCTAACTCGTGGCCACGAGATAAGCAAGTCGTGGCCACAAGTTAGTAAGTTGTGGCCACGAGATAAGCAAGTCGTGGCCACGAGATAAGCAAGTCGTGGCCACGAGTTAGTAAGTCGTGGCCACGAGATAAGCAAGTTGTGGCCACAAGTTAGTAAGTCGTGGCCACGAGTTAAAAAATAAATGATTCATGTCACCTCCAGGGCTCCGTA